>PITA01003172.1:77575-98961 GCA_004023965.1 Spilogale gracilis
TTTTTTTTTAAAGATTTTATTTATTTATTTGACAGAGAGAAACACAGCTAGAGAGGGAACACAAGCAGCGGGAGTGAGAGAGGGAGAAGCAGGCTTCCTACCGAGCAGGGAGCCTGATGTGGGACTCGATCCCGGGTCGACGGGATCATGACCTGAGCCGAAGGCAGTCGCTTAACCAACTGAGCCACCCAGGCGTCCCGGGGGAAACTGGGTCTTAATCATGTGGGAAAACTCTGGGGAAAAGAATTATCCTGCACAAGTGGCAAGGGAACTGGGACATTTTTATAGCAATTTCTAATAGTTATTGAGTGCTTTATTCAGGGATGTTTTTCTTTCCAAGACCTTATGGCTTACTGCATACAAGGTCAGCATGGCCTTCTGTCCTTCCAGATATAGACATTGGGAATTGAAAATCAGCTAAAGTACCTTGAAATGATAGCATCTAAGGGATATGGATGGGACACTGACAACATCCGCTTCCTTCATACTTTAAAGGATGAAATGTTAGAGAGCCTGGGTGGCTCAGTTGGTTAAGTGTCTGCCTTTGGCTCAGGTCATGGCCTGGGACAAGTCCCATGTTGGGCTCCCTGCTCTGTAGGGAGTCTGCTTCTCCCTCTGCCCTTCCTCCCACTAGTTCTCTTAGTCAATCTCTCTCTCTCAAATGAAAAAATAAATAATTTTTAAAAAGATGAGATGTTAAATACCTTTCATGTAAACTGAATGTTATAACTTAATTCTGGCTCAAATTCTATTGCTTTCTCTGAGCATTATTTTTTTTTAAGATTTTATTTATTCATTTGACAGAGAGAGAGAGATCACAAGTAGGCAGAGAGGCAGGCAGAGAGAGAGGAGGAAGCAGGCTCCCCGCGGAGCAGACAGCATGATGCGGGCCTGGATCCCAGAACCCTGAGATCATGACCTGAGCCGAAGGCAGAGGCTTTAACCCACTGAGCCACCCAGGCGCCCTCTCTGAGCATTATTAACATTATTACATAATACCTAGATTTTCCACAAGCAATTGCTTAGATTGTTGCTTCATTTAGTTAATAGTAAACTCTAATGTTAAGGAAGAGTAGCTTTAAGAGTCAGGCTGAACTCTGAATATAAGGTCTCCTGTTTGTTATCTATGGGCTTTGACAGGTTTCTGAGAACTAGACAATTCAGTTTTCTTGCCTGTAAAACTGAAATGATAGTACATACCTCCTAACAGTTATTGTGATAAGCAAGGACACAATATATTTAAAGAGTTGGTCACAGTGCCTGTCAAAGAGTAAATCTTCTTTACATAGTAACCCAAGAGGATTTAGGGGTAATTTAAAATTTGTATTCCTGTGCTCCTTATTGTTTTCCCAAGCTTTGGTAAGATTCTTCTGACAGTTTACAGTATGATGACATATTTACCTAGATAGATGTCTTCTGTTTGCTATAACAGATTCACATGCTACCTTTTTTCACCCTTCTCTGTGCCCTTGGAATCTGCCTCATATCTCCTTTTTCAGTGGGTTCTTGGACCCTCCAGTTGGGTTGGTCAATGGGAGAGGAAGGAAATTAGAGAACAGGAGGGAGTGAGGTCATGGTGTCTATTACCCCCATAACCTCCTTTATAGATCATCACAGATTGGCTATATCCCCTCTATTAAAGGTCACAACAGCTGACAGGCGAATCTCTTTATACAGCCTCACTCTGGATTCCAATAAAATCCTGGGTCCCCTTGTTTCTTTGGACTGTGAGTGATAAAGGCTTACTGTGGTTACTGTGCCCTATGGCACTGCACTTTATTGGTTTCCTAACCACAACTTTTTAAGTAACCCCTCCTTAGTTATTCCCAGTTTTAGTGTACCACCTGTTTTCCAACAGGATCAGATTTTAACAAAGGG
Organism: Spilogale gracilis; assembly: GCA_004023965.1. NCBI lineage: Eukaryota > Metazoa > Chordata > Mammalia > Carnivora > Mephitidae > Spilogale > Spilogale gracilis. Next base: position 79,454 of record PITA01003172.1, read on the forward strand.
GCATCAACAAGGGGGGAGATTTCCTCCTAGGCCCTATAGGTATGATGGGTACCTGTGTTGGGGGAAATGAGGGGAAGAAGCATGCAAGTGCATATAAATATACATCAATATAATTAATTCTATCAATTATTTTATAAGTAATATAAGTAAATTCCAGTGTTTTTCAAGGCACGGCATTTACTGCATTAAATATAGGTACACATGCATGTGCGCCCGTGTGCACAAACATGCACAATCAGGTGTTGTGGGTGGAAAAAGTATTGCATAGGGAGATGCCAAGATCAGGAGGTCTCAAGCTTTTTGCTGTTAAGGGGTAGTTGATCCTTTCAGGAGTAATTTTCTTCCACTATACCTATGATTTTTAGTGAGCTAGGGAAGTATACTGGAATTAATGGATCTTAAAGAGAGATTTTCAAAATTGTCCAGGATGGGCGCCTGGGTGGCTCAGTGGGTTAAAGCCTCTGCCTTCAGCTAAGGTCATGATCTCAGGGTCCTGGAATCGAGGCCCACGTGGGGCTCTCTGCTCTGCAGGGAGCCTGCTTCCTTCTCTCTCTGCCTGCCTCTCTGCTTACTTGTGATCTCTCTCTTTCTCTCGCTCTGTCAAATAAATAAATAAAATATAAAAAAAAATAATAATAATTTTAAAAAATTGTCCAGGAGATTTTGGCGTGGCCTATATGTTAAACACTCAAGAAGTGCTCAAGAGGTGCTCTCCTAACTAGACTTTCAAACATTGATGTTTTCACTATGTGCCCTTTCTTTCCTGACAAAAGTATAGTAAAAGTGTTTGGGGCTATTGGGTCTTATAAACCTGAATTTGAATATCAAATTAGTCACCTCTTAGCACCATTTGGAGTGTTTTTCATCTGTAAAATTGGAATAGTGAGGGGCGCCTGGGTGGCTCAGTGGATTAAAGCCTCTGCCTTTGGCTTAGGTCATGATCTCAGGCTCCTGGGATCAAGCCCCACATCGGGCTCTCTGCTCAGCAGGAAGCCTGCTTCCCCCTCTCTCTCTGCCTGTTTCTCTACCTACCTGTGATATATCTCTCTGTCAAATAAATAAATAAGATCTTTAAAAAAATTGGAGTAGTGAGGCATTTTTATAATAAGGAGATGTGTTATGTATAGTATTTATTTTACATATATTTATAAATATTATTTATATAGTTGCATAAATTATTGTTATATAATGTATGTTTATATATTTATATAAATGTATTAATATAATACATTTGACATTAGATGTTTTAAATGCTCAATATATCAATGAAAGGTAGCAGTCAATATTGGTTGGACAGTAGAAACAGTATATATGCAGGGGTAGTTGAGCTGAAGATTTACCTCCCATCCCAAGAAGCCTAGAACATTGGAATGTTTGGAGAGACCATAGGAAAATAAAAACAGAAAGGAAAATTCCAGCATCATCCTTTTGGATGTTGAAAATCTGCTATTAGGACTTTTGATCCAATATCATGTTCTGTCTCCTTTGGGCCAATTTTCCCTTTAGATAGCTCTTGTCAGTCTCTGGTATTCTATTCCTCAACTTGTCAGGGTTATGCTCCCTTTCCTGTATTAGCCCGGTGGCATGTTACTGAGAGCCACCAGGAAAAGCAAGGAAGGACCTTGATGCCCAAAAGTGTCCATCACCTAGGAGGTTCTATAATCCAGAACAAAATCTAAAAAGAAAAGAAGACCTGCTAAGATGGCTTCTGCCAGGAAGCTGGGCTCAAAAACTTCCCATATGCTATTATTAATTATAATCTGTAGCTCCAGTACCTCAAAAAAGACTACTTTATGCATGTGGCAAATATATAACCATATAAAATGGAGAAAAAACATTTTATGGTATCAAAGATGGTGTGAAGGGGCTGCATCAGAAGAAGGTGGGGATTGAGACTCTGACCCAAAGGACATTTGCTGCTGCATTATTTCCCAGTCCAGAGTATAGCTGTCTAGCCTTACTGTGAATCTGTAAAGAAAGCCCACCCTCTCCCATGCATTGCCCCAGCCCTGCAATTGTCTTGGACCCTTTGGATTCACTTCATTCCTCCTCTCCCTTCATTCCTCCTCCATTTGTGGCACCACATTTGACTATTACTAGAGAAACAGGATTAACCTTGGTGCTCCTGAGGACAAAACTGCTTGGACCCCTCCACTCCCATATACAAACAGCATCAAAACAAAGAGATTTTAGTGAATGAAACGGTAGGTTGCAGATGCAATAGGTAGGATAGGATAAGGGGCAACATTTATTGCACAATCTAATAGCAATAGTGACACAGGAACAAATCCCAATCACCAAGGCCAATAAAACTCAGAATTCTCAGGCATCTTTGCTTTTAATCATCTATTTCTACTTTTCTTTAAAGATTTATTTATTTATTTTAGAGAGAGAGGAGGGGTGGGCAGAGAGAGAGAATAAATATATTTTTTAAAGATTTTATTTATTTATTGGTCGGAGAGACAGCACGCACACAAGCAGGAGGAATAGCAGGCAGAAGGAGAAGCATGTTCCCCACTGAACAAGAAGCCTGATGTGGGGCTCAATTCCAGGACCCAGGATCATGACCTGAGCCAAAGGCCAACGTTTAATTGACTGAGCCACCCAGGCTTCCTGAGAGAGAGAGGGAGAGAGAGAGAGAGAGAGAGAGAGAGAGAGAGAGAGAGAGAGAATATCAAGCAGACTCCTCACTGAGCCCAGAGACAATGCTGGGCTAGACCTTAGGACTCTGAGATGATGATTTGAGTTGAAATCAAGAGTTGGATGCTCAACCAACTGAACCACCCAAGCACCCCTATTTCTACTTTTTAATTATGTGGTCTTGGATCTAATTTATTTCTCCCCATCAACCAAATTCTCTAGCTTGCCTACAATTTATTTTATTTTCATAATTCATCAATTTCTCCTTGAAAATCCTCTTAGCGCAATATTTTGTCAGGTTCTGCTAGCAGAAGCCCTGGAGTTTAATGAATAAAGGCTCAGGCTTTCGAACTGGGTAGATTTTGAATCCATGGATGTAGGCATGGGGATTTATGTTCAGCTGATTGGGCAGAAGATGTGATATAACAAGTTAGAAAGATGAGTGAAAGGATATTCACCTTCTGGGGCTATTTTGGCTTACTAGCTAATGCACATAAAGTGCTTAGCATACACTAAGCACATGGCATATTCTAAGCTTTAAATAAATATTATCTCATTTGTTTCTTCATGTCTCACTCTTCTTTGTGAGATTTTTTCACTCTATCAACCTAACTATTTCTGTCATTTTCCCCTGCTGTCTCTATATGCCCACCTTAATCTTTCCCTGAGATTAAAAAAAAACCCCACCATATATATATATATAGTAGGATGCTCTTAGTATTAATGGCTACATCAACAGCTCAGCTGAGTAGAAACCCCAGTATCCTGGAGTTAAACGGAGTATACAGAATAGAGTTCAGCAGCAACACCAATGGGATGGAGGAATGTGGCATGGTGGAAACAACCCAGAAATAGAGAATAGGAGACCAAAAGAATTCTTGGCTAAATCAGACAGTAACCAGTTTTGCCTTCTTGGTCTCACTTGCCTTCCATATTAAATAGACAGGTGAATGACATGATTATCAGTTTCCTCCCAGCTTCAACATTTTATGATTTTACTTAAAATTAATTCTTATCCTTCATAGGGTTTAAAATACTTTAGGAAAATTTAGCCTCAAATCCAGCCTAATTAGCAACGCCCTCTTAACATGTGTAAGTTCCCTGAATATTGTTCAATCTGTTGGCACATCAATGAAAAAAAAGACTGGTAAGGGCATTGTACTTGATACCTTTAATGAAGAAAACAAATCTCAGCTCTAGTCCCTGCTACCCATAGTCTAATTGAGGTACACCCTGCCATGTATCAGGACTAAGTTAGTAATGTAAATGTGATTACATACATGTACCTGAGGGAACTAGCATTTTGGAGGTAGAAGTGGAGACAGGTATTGCCATAGAACCCTCACTGAAAACTACTCTCTGCCAGTCATTCTATATCTACTTTATTGAACCCTCAAAACTTGACTGGGGAGGGGTGCCTGGGTGGCTCAGTGAGTTAAGCATCTGCTTTCTGCTCAGGTTCCAGGGTCCTGCGATAGAGCCCCACTAAGGTCTCCCTGCTCATCAGGCAGTGTACTTCTCCCTCTTCCTCTGCCTTCTCCCCCAAGCCCAGCCTCGTGCTCCTGCTCTCTCTCCCTCTGTATCTCAAATAAATAAATAAAATCTTTAAAAAACAAAAACAAAACAAAACTCTTTAGGAATTTTTATTAGTCCCCTTTTTTGGGGGGGATGTGAAACTAAGGTTGAATAGAAATCATATATAGCAAATTGGGATTCAGTCCCATACATTAGACTACACCACATATCTCTCCCTAATAAAAGACTGGTTCTTAGAGAAGAAGACAATTAAGGCCTTAAGGATAGAGGTATTTCTGAATTAATAAAGAATAGCTGTCTAGCAAGGAGGCAGGTAGAGCTAAAGGGGATGAAGTCACATGGGAAACAGAAGTCTCCCTCATCTGGATCTCAAGAAAGAAATTGTGCATCCTCTTTTTTTTTTTCCCTCGAATTTTTCATTAAATAAGCACTGAAGAGAATATGAAATTAAGGATTAGTGATGGTTTAACACCATGGACTGGGTGATTCAGAGTATTCTGAGGGGGGCAGACGGTAATGATAAATATATACCCTTTCGAAAAATGTCTTCAGCAAATAAAACCCTGCAGGTAGTTGGATGAACATGGTGGTAGGATTTTATTAGTGACCAAACAACAAGAATTCCTACAGGAATCCAGGGACAAAAGAGTTCGCCAACCTTTACCCTGCATCTCAGATTCCTTTTTTTCAGAGAGATTTAGGAAAAAAAAAAATGTTTAAATTAAGTTTGTTGCAGCTGCTCTGTCAGGAATTTACCAAGCGCTACAGCCATTGGAGCAATTAAAAAAAATTGCACAGAAGGTAATTAAAAGCCTTACTGGTTCTTGCGATTAGACTGACATTTTAAATGCCCCTGGATGTTTTATTGTGCCAATAACCTATTTCCCTCGTCTCCAAGAGAAATACAACTGACATCAGGAATTTACCTAAATACTCTTCAGGTAACATGTGCCAAATACAAACCTGCACTAAATTAGGACCAGAATTCTCCTCTGTGCAGTTGGTATGATACACCTTAACGGGAAACTACTATTTGCAAATTCCTTCTCTATGTTTATGTTTTTAGCGTTCACTGCCGTGTTTGCTCTGCACTGAGAACACAGCCTGATGATAACTGCTGGCTGGACTACTCCACGTCTATAAGCAAGGTAATTATTTCCAACTTACATGTGGTTATACAAGGACAAAGCTCATGGCTTTGGAGAACAGGGCCTTCTTTTGTCAACATTATTTCATGATAATGATTTATTGGGGAATGTGCTTCCCTTAACAAACTACTCATGCCGAGGGAATTCTACCCCGCCTCCCTCCCTAATCCTTGATTCATGATTAGAACATGGGTTTATAAATTTAGTAAGAATAAATAAAAAGCTTACCTTAGGATTGAATTTAGGAAGCTGGCTTGGGGATTAAGAATTTGAGGACATGTCCTAAGTCATAGCTTAGTTTCTCTCAATTTTCTGTTCTTTGGTGGAGAGACCCAGGGAGTTGTGGGTTCCTTGCAGTAACAAGCATGGAGGCCAATCTTTCCTCAGAAGTGCAAAAACAAAAGCAAACAAAAGCAACAGCAGCAAACAAAGACAGAAAACAAGAGAAGCGGAATTTAAGGTGGGCTAAGTTGCTTCTTTATAGTGAAATAGTATGAGAAAATAGGAGTTAAAGTCACCCTCAAGACATCAAAATTGGCTAAAAAAAAAAAAAAAAAGCTTCCCCAGCTTCTTCTCAGGAAGTAGTTAGACTAAAAGCAAATTAGCCTGTAAGCTCTTCTCTTTTAGACTTTCTAGGAAAAACAACATTTTAATTTGCTCTCTTAATTTCTCCCTGTGTGCTTTATCTTTTCTACTGTATAGAATGATCTACAATCACTGTAAATGCTTCTCAACTCTCTTGCTGTCCTGCTTGAATGAACTTCTGTACTGGTAAGTGGCAGTGGTACCCAGGTATTTCTAATTCCTTCCAGAACCTTTGCTCTGCCTGCATCTGAATGACACAGACCTCAAATCCTCAGTCCTTCTGACTCACAGGCCATGGGATGACAAAACTGAAGATCATTGAACATCAAGTAAAAATTTATTAAAGAAAATGTTGATTTCTTAGCAGAGTTAGCTAGATTAAATACCACTAGACTTAAATAAGATGCTCACATTCTATGAGCTTGTTGAGTAACTTCATACAAAGATGGCATTACAAAGGACAGAAGAAAAGATGCTCTAAACCTATTAGAATTAGAAATTAGATTATATAATATAAGAAGCCCACATCCATCCACAATGGATGGAAAGATGCAACAGGCAACAGATACAAATTCCTTTAATTTGTTAAATGGAGTTATACACAAAGACAGAGCACTAGACTAGGTAGCATTAGGGGACTAGGTACCTTGGCCTCCAAGCCCTCCTGACAATAACAATGAAAATCAGAGTGAGGAGTTCATGGGTCAACAGAACAGCTCTCTTTGCCACATATATGAATTTTTATTTATATATTTTTAATAGATTCTCACAATTTTTCTGGACTTTGGCCACTCACTTGCCTGTCCACCAGATGCAAATCACCAGTAATAGCTAAGCACATTCTTAAAGCTGTGGTGAATCGAAAATGAATTCCCTCTGGCCCATTTTTCACATGTCCATAGGTCTGCAAACCCAATTCCTACAAACATAATAGAAGAGCTTTGAAATTATGAGTCCTTCATATAGAAGTATTGGTCATAAAACCTACTCCTCTAGAAAATTTTCAAAAGAGGATAAATTCTGGGGCACCTGGGCGGATCAGTCAGTTAAGTGACTGATTCTTGATCTCAGCTCAGGTCTTGATCTCAGGGTCATGAGTTCAGGCTCTGCACTGGGCTCCATGCCAGGCATGTAGCCTATTTAAAAAAAAATTCTAATGGACACAAGATGATTAAGGAGAAATAAATATAAAATCTCCTTGCACTAAATTTAGTGGAAAAAAATAAATAAAAGTAGGTTTAATGCAGTAAAATAATCTTTGAGATAAGTGTGTATTTGATCACTACCATATGATGAAAAAAAGGTTGATTGGAATGAATTTTTATTTTTCATTTGTTTAATTTAGCATTGTGAAAACATGTAAGTCATTTAAGCTAAACATAAGAAAAACACAATGGTTTCTCAAGATACTGCATAGCCCCAAAATGACATAACATCTCAAAAATGTTAATTGAGCTTTTTTGATTATGCAGGTCAACATGAGGATTGATGGGACTTTCACCATGTCATCTAAAATTTAAATTAGTTCATTAAGTTCTTTTTTGTCAGGTGTGAAAACAGCAGTGTTATGTAGAATGTTTTTTTTCATTGTTGTTTTCTTTTTAAAGATTTTATTTTTTTTTATTTGACACAGAGAGAGATCATAAGTAGGCAGAAAGGCAGACAGAGAGAGAGAAGAGGAAGCAGAGAGCCCAGCCCAATGTGGGCCTTGATCCCAGGACCCTGAGATCATGACCTGAGCCGAAGGCAGAGGTTTTAACCCACTGAGCCACCCCGGCACCTCTGTAGAATATGTTTTAAGAGAAAAAGTAAACTTTACAAATGATAATTTATGGCAAATTTCTGAACGACTTTAGATTGTATTATGTATGAGGGATATTGCAGTCATGGTTTGATAATGATAAATCCCTTTAAATTTACTAAGATAAAAATCCATCAGTATTATATGTTCAAGTGTTTATTTTCAGATATGTAGATTCTCTACACATGTAAGCCTTTTAGGAAATCAGTAGTTGAATTCAGACAAAATTATAATTTTTAAAATAAATGCTAATAGGTATTAATACCTGGTGAACATTATGTACATAAGGTAGAGAAAGTGCTAGAACTAGGGTAGAATAGAGTTCAGTCATGCTAAGAAAGCATTTAAGTTCATGCCCTTTTTACACCAAACCATCTGTATTCCTAAAGCAGATGTGAAACTTACAAATGCATTTACCTATCCTAGGGAAACAATCAGAAATTAAGAAAAAGTTATATGAACAGAGATTTGGAAGACTTCCTTGTACTTAAGATATAATCATACTGAGCTACTTGCTCCAAAATATGGGGATGGTGAAATGTCCAACAGTTTATTAAATGATTGAATGTGATATATCCAGTAGACATAATTTTTTGAAGAATTTCTAGTAATATGAGAAGTATTTTGTTAATATTAAGTAGGCAAAGCAAAAAAAAATTTCTAAAGTTAATTTTAAATTTTGAAAATCATCTACATGTATACTAAAATGTTGCCAATAGTTTATCTCTGGGTAGTGGGATTATGAATGACTTTTTTTAAAGTTTTTGTTCCCTTTTCCACATTCCAACTTCTCTACCAAAGCTATTCTTACTCTTCCAATATAAAAAAAAAATTATTAAAATATTTTTCAACTACATGTATGTTAATAGCTGTATTCTTAAGTTTGAGGCTAATCACTTCTAAAATCCCTTATCTTTTATGCCCTTGATCCATTTTGTACCTGTTCCCAGGGTCATCCTTGAATGTATACTTCTTTTTTGCTCCCATATGCACATAGCAGCCAAGTTATGTTGGTGCTCAATGTCTCAGGAACTTATTCCTCCACCCCTTTACCACCATCTTAATTCATATCTTAATCACTTTTTTTCTGTTCACGAATGTCTCTGGATCCCATATTACCATTCTCAAGTGCTTCTCCCCTCAGCTTGCATATCAGTCTGTCCAAAATGCATAACTGCCTGAAAACTTCATGACTTTCTCATCACTGGGACTCCTCTGTATGAAATATAGCCCTTGGTACCCCTATCTCTGCCTGCCCGGTCAGCCTCAGCTCCCACCCTTCATCTTCCATGGCCTTGCATTTCGCACTAGAGTCATTCTGTGCTATTTGTAATTTCCCTGTCACTGTAGTTTTTATTGTTCTATCCCTTTGCAAATTCTGTTCCCTATGCCCAATGGCCCCTTCCCTCATCTTCCTCCTGTCTGCTTCACCAAATTCTGGGCTTGTCATCAGCCCCTGTGTGATGCCATTTTCAGCTAACCCCCAAGAGACAATTGAGTTTTCCCCTGTGCTACTTCTCAATCTATATGTTTATCCCTACATATATCAAAAGTTCATCTGTTTACTTACATGTCTTTTGCCTATAATGAGAAGTCAGCTTCCAGGGTTCAGTATCCACCATTACATCCCTAGTTTATAAAGTTGTTGTAAGCTCTGGCATTTGGTATAGAGCTATTGATACATTACATGTTTCAATATATGTGATTTTGTAGAACTTAAAAATAAATCCAGCAAAGGAGACATGGACATACCCTATGCCATATGGTTAAGCTATGAACTCTTAAGTGTTCCCCTCCCCCCATTTCCAAAGAGTTATTTTTTTTTACAGATTTTCACCATTGAATCAAATATTTGTTGACTAGAGATGCTGCTTTGAACTGGTTGACTTAGTTAATTCAATGAAGTGAAAAATCCAATGAATTTGTTGTTTCCAATGAATGAGTCATCAGTCCATGCCAGATATTTGTACTTACAGATTTCTACAACCCAACTAAACCTTGGCAAGCCCAGCCTGGAATATCTCATTTTATTTTATTTTGCTTTCCTATGACTACAGAATAAACTTCTTGTCCCAATGTTGCCCACATTCAAGAAGTAGCATAGACCAAGTTCAAGATTAAACAATTTCATCCCTGAAATCTCAGCTCACTTTTTCTACACTCACAAGCACCACTCTTTGACACTCTAAACTCTGCTAGGACTGAGAGAACTTTCAGTCCTCCACTGTAGTATTTGATTTTCCTAGACTCAATTTTTTGCTTGATTTTTTTTTCTTCTTCTTAATCAGATATTATCTTGGTTTTCTGGGCTCTGATCTTGGTTCTGTTTTGTTAGCCTCCTCTGTCTACAGCTGGTTGTGGGCATAACAGAAGGATGCAGAATAGTATAGAGCAGGGGTATTCACTCCTTGATTTGTAGTGGATTCCTATAATATTCTGGGAAGGATTCTGAAACCATGTTCAGTGGGAAGGAGATTCATTACTGATTAATAATGTCTGAAATAAGCACAGGGGGAGAGATTAGGAGTGGCTCCCTTGGAATAATGGCATTAGAGACAGCAGGTATTAGTCTGTATTTACAGCTAGGACAAATACAACCAAGGGCAAGTTACTTAATTCTCTGAGACATGGTTTCCTCATCAATAAGATGAGAATAAAACACTCTACAGGCTCGTTCTAAAGAAGGAATTAGATACTTTGAATAATATGTTTTTTGTAGAACATGTAATAGGTGTTCAATGATTGGAGAGAAACTTCAGTGATTGGAGGGAAAGATAACAATGATGGCCAACTCTTTTCAAAATTAGATTGTGACTTTTGCTCTCTTCCCAGGATGGTCTACTCAGTCAGATCAAATGAAAATTTCTGTTGATTACAGTGTGGACAATGTAAAGGGTGATCACTTTCCTAGCTAGGTAATAGCCCTCACTGGATGCCTCTCTATGCCTATCAGAGGCCACCACTTCCTCTAAAAAATATGGGACTGTGTTTGAGTCTGATGCAGTTTTCCCAGAATGTAAGCACTGTCTTCCATTTTGAACCATCTTATTCATTCCTGTTTTCTTCTCAGTTATCTTGCACTTTAATGTTTGTTCCACTCATAGCACACTTTGAGGGGGCTTTTTTTGATATTCTGACTTGTTGTTTTTTTTTTTTTTAAGATTTTATTTATTTGACAGAGAGAAACACAGCCAGAGTGGGAGCACAAGCAGGGGGAGTGAGAGATGGAGAAGCAGGCTGCCTGCTGAGCAAGGAGCCCCCCATGTGGGACTCGATCCCGGGTCTCTGGAATCATGACCTGAGCCGAAGGTGGTCGCTTAACCAACTGAGCCACCCAGGTGCCATATTCTGACTTGTTTTGGTGTGGATTTCTATCCAGGAAGCTGCTTACCAACCCCACTATCTCACACTGTTGCCCAGGGATTGTTTTCTCTATTCTCTGCTGGACCCAAAATTCTGTTTCCATGTACTACTAAGTTTGGAGAGGTGACCAGATAATGGTAACTGAGATCTCACATTAAAAAACAAAAATGAAAGAATAAAACTTAATTTCCCATTTTAACATGTCATCTTCCACTTGGCAAAGAGATATATCCTCAGAAGTTGAAATTGCATTTGTTTCAGGTGACATAGCATTGAAGAGTCAAGAGCAAGACACAGATCAGCCAGCCAGAGGTTACTTTATAACACACAGAGAGGGACAAGGTATTTATGTGAGCTTGACTCATATCTGAGATAGTTTTCCCAGTGTCTGAGGATTGTGTTAAATGACTATCACCTGGGTCTTTTTATCTTCCCTCACTTCTAAATCTATTTCTCACCCTTCTCATTCAAAAATGAAAGTCCTGAGGGCCTGTCATGATAGCAGATGTTTCATTTCTTCACATTTTAAAATTAACATAGCACTTGAGTCATAGCCTCTGAGGGCTTTGGAAAGGAAACATGAGCTTGGTACACATGGAAATAATAAAACTGGATGAGAGTTAAAAAAAGAGCAAACAAATTCATTTAATGCTGTAGGAACACAGTAAGTTCCACTCCCAGCCCACTGTGTTAGAAAAACAGCAGATAGTGTTTTATGGGAGAAAATGGTTGCTCTTCATAGTAATATATCCATACTATTGGAGGAAATAGTAATATTTTGGTAGAAAAAGCAACTGAGCTGAGTGTCAGGACACCTAGATCCTATGTGTGATCTACTTACCTGTGAGGTGTGTCTTATTTGGCCATTGCCACTTTTCCTAAAGTGTGTGGCATAGAAACTAGCCTTTTTGAGGTTTCCTAAGAAAACTAAAAGGTCTGTAGACATTGGTGTTTGGGAAATGATATATACTATAGCCCCCAACTTGGAGAGTCATGATTCCTAATAGTGTATTAAAGGCACCGAGAATATCTGTAATAAAGACACCTGACTGATTTGTGTTGTTTCCAAAACATGTTAGACATTTTGATATCTTTATTTTGTAAAGGTTAATCGACTAATTGATTGTCAGGCCTCTATTATTTATAAAGTCTATTTTCTAAACATTTCCATCTTGTTTAACTGTAGCCTCATAGTCATGCAGATCATTTTTAGAAGCAATTTAAATTTGATTCTATTAGTTTATTATTTTATTAAATATTACTATTTTTGTTTCACCTAAATTTACCTCTTTGCAAAGTATTCTCTACCTCTATTCTAGGATAAAAAGTTGTTTATTTTGTACACTTTTCTCTTTTTTCTTTCCTTTTCTTTGCTTAGATAATAAAGTCTTCAGCAAGCTCATGCTTGTAATTATCATCAACATTCTCACAGCTACCACTTATTAATCACTCACTATGTATGAGGGAATGTGCTAAATGTTTTGTGTGTATTTTATACTTAGTAAAACCACTGTGGCAACTTCATATTGTAATTTACATTTTTAGGTGAAAAACCTCAACTAAAGATTACATAACTTCTCCAAAACCTCATAGGTAGTCAGTGGCAGAGACAAAATTGTACTCAAGAGTCCCTCTGACATCAAAGTCTGGGAGTCACTAACTGTACCATCGTCCTTGCATGCAGCTTAATGATCTTGATGTGTCTTCATATAAAATCAAAGAAGCCTACAGTCCCCACAACAGAAGAGTCCAAGACAGCAGCTCAAAGAGCTTTCTTGGCTCCAAAACATTTAAAGCAATTGCTTTGCCCATCTGTATCTGAACAATTGATTCCTTCCTGGTTTCACTGCCAAGACCTGGTCTAGCATATTGAGTCCTTTGCTGATTTGGTTCTGAGATTTAATTTCACGTTCTGGAATCTTCCTTTCCACTCTTATTTCTGATTCGATGATCCTTATATTTGATCTGTCCTTTGGCATTTGCTTTTCTTTCTCCAGGTATGTGTCCCTCCAGTTTTATCTCTGATTTCATTTGATTGTTTCCATGATTTTCCTTTTGAACCTAAGCCCTGCTCTGTTAACCTGTTTCAGCCATTTCCCCTTGTCAGCATCCAGGGATTTTCCAGCTCTGGCTGATTATTACAGTACATTACTGGCTCCCAGTGCTGGAGGGTCTAACTCTAGTCTTCCCTAAGTGGATTAGCCTTGGTCCTAAGAAGGCCAACCAAATCCCCTGGTCTATTTTACACTTTCTTCCAGTATTCTCTGGCCACTTGATGCTTATTGAATGATGGAAACTCAAGGCACTTGCACTATCCCATTGCAGGAAAACCATGGCTATAAAGGAGTCTGAGGTGGAAGAATTTTCCTTTTAACATGCTCCCTGATGATGTCTCACAGCTTTTGTCGGCACTGGGTTACCACAGTAGATTGAGCTAATTTTGTCAAGGAAAATATTCTCTAATTATTTTTCTAAAAGTTTGTTTACCAAGTCATAAATCAAGACACAAAATTATCTTTCTCCCTTTCTTTGTGAACTTGGATTGGGAAATTAAAATATATGGCCCCATTTTTCTTCATTTATCTACAAAATTAAAGCAAGACCACATCAGTTTTCATGGGATGTTCCAAGAGTCTCTGTGATCTGTCTCATGTCTTGAGAGGGACACTGGAGGAGGGGAGAGGTGAAGATTATGGAGCAAGCCCAGACTAAAAGGCTGCTTTGATTTGTCTTATAAGTTAACATTTTATTCAGTAACATTTTATGTAGAAATAAAGGAATGTTTCAAAAAAAATAAGTTGGAGCATATTAGACAAAGCTCTATGTTCCCCTGCCTTTCTCCCTTCACAGAAAACTTCCCTTTCTCTTCCCGGCCTTTAAGATGTAGTTCCAATGTTACGTACCTTGAGATGCCTTCCTGGTTCCCTCAGGCTCCATGTTCTGTGTTTCCAGAGTTCTTTATTATTGTTCCTGAAATAGCATGTCATGCAATATTGTAAGTTATATGGCACTGTCTCCCCCTAGTCTGCCAACAACCATGCCCTCTTTATCTTAGTGTTCCTAGTGCCTGGCACTATGCTGAAGGCATAGTAGGTGCTCAATGAATATTTGCACAAAGAATGAATGGCTCATTCAATAAATAAAGTTTAGATTATTTCCCCTAAATCTAACTCATGGCCTTACACTTTCTGAAATGGAAACTGTTACTATTTTTCAGCTTATTCTGTGTCTTAGTAAATTCAAGCTGTTATAACAAATACCGTAGACTGGGTGGCTAAAACAACAGACATTTATTTCTCATAATCTGGGGGCTCGGAAGTCTAAGGAACCTAGCTCTCTTCCCCATGAGGGCCATCTTCCTGTGTTGCAGATAGCTAGCTGCTTTCTTGCTGTACCCCACATGATACAGAAAGGAGGGAAAAAGAGACAGTGAGTCAGCTCTGGTCTCTCTTTCTCTTCTTGGAAGGACACTAAGCCTGTCTCACCCTCATGACTTCATCCAGAACTAATTACTTCCCACAGGCCACATTTCCAAATACCATCCACATTGGGGGTTGGGGCTTCAACATATGAATTTGGGAAGTATATAAACATTCAATCCGTAACAGTACAAATACTTATATGAAGAATGAATGACTCATCCAATAAAGTTTAGATTACTTTTCCTGAATTTAACATACTTCCTTACACTTTCTGAAACTGAAGCTCAGTTACTATTTTTTGGCTTACTCCCACAGTCTCTCAAGATGTCCCTGCAATTTATTCATGTCACCCTGGCATTTCACTACCTGGAAAAGCTAGTGTCATCAGCAAATTTGGAGATGTCACTGTGCACTCCATCTTCCAGATCATATCTAAAAATGTTCTTTGACACCAATCCTTAAAGGATTTCTCAGTTTGTATTCCCTGTATCTAGATCTGTGTATTCTTATTCTTTGTTTCATGGATAGAAACTCAGTCTGTAGGGATACATGAGGACATTTTTTTTTTCTAAATCTGATTTAATTTTTAAAAGCAACTGTTGGGGGCACCTGGGTGGCTCAGTTGGTTAAGCGACTGCCTTCAGCTCATGTCACGATGCCGGAGACCCGGGATCGAACCCCACATCGAACCCCACATCAAACCCCACATCGGGCTCCCTGCTCGGCGGGAGGACTGCTTCTCCCTTTCTCACTCACCCTGCTTGTGTTCCCTCTCTGGCTGTGTTTCTTGCTATCAAATAAATAAAATCTTTAAAAGAAAAAAAAAAAAGAACAACTGTTGGACCTGGTCAAAGGCTTTTGTAGGTCAAATAATTTGCATTCTCTCTGCTCCAAAACATGGAGACTAGTGGAGGAATTTAGAGCTTTCCTATTTTACATTCACCTAGATGCTTCTGTATAACATCAGAAATACCAGGTTACTTTGGGAGGTAATGAAATGATGAATAATCTTACATTGATACAATCTTTTTGGAGGTGTTATCTGACTGTATGATCACATGCTAAACTAACTATGTTCTACCTGGATATGTGTTGAAAATGAAAATGTAAAATTGTATGTAATTTTTTGGATACTTTCTAACTACTAGTTTAATCTCTGGTTTTATTGATAACTTTTACATGACCATCTTAACTGTGCAGTCTAAGATATCAGCTTGAATTCTAATTCATCATGAGTTTTATCTATCCCCCAATACACACACATACTCAAAGCACATAATAATAATTTGATCTTCAGTCATCATTTCTGTTTTCTATTAAGGAAAAAATCATTCATGTTCATCTTCCCAGAATTTGTAACAATAATCTGATTATTAAAGTATCTATACAAAACAACTTTATTATTCAAGTAACCCATAGCCAGTGTAGATTGTCAAATGTTAAACTACACAATGAATTTAACAATACCCCTCATAGAGAACTACAGAATATAGTTTCTCACTTAATATAATTACCTGCTTGCTTTGGACTTTTTGAATTGTAATTACACACCAAGTCAAGATTCCAGAGTTTTCAAAACATAATACTTCCCCAATTCTGTTGATTGTCTCTGGATTATATTTCTTTTTCCATTTAGCTTTTATTTCATATATTTATTCTAATGTTCATTATTATTGATTTATGTGGGTGAAATAGAAGTTATTTCTATTAACCTCACTGTAGGTTTACTTTTTCCCATGTCTCTGTAATAATGTTGTTTATTTATGGAAGGATATATAATATTTGATGTATCTCTATTTCTCTTCACGTTTTCAAAACTGCCATCAAAGAAAGTTATAGCTTAATTTTTAATGTGCTTTTCATGAACACAGCTTGCTAACTTTAAGAGGAAACATTTCATATAATTTTTAAGAGTAAGAATCAATTCAAACTCTAATTCTTGTTGCACTGTCAACCCAATTAATTCCATAGTTCCATATTTTGGCAGCCTGAGTCTGTGTATGCACACTTTCTACTTCCCTATTAGAATTACTACACTGTATTGATCAAATTGGGGTCTCTATTATAGGAATCTCTCTAGGGAAAATTTTTAAAAGCTCATATCCCTAGTGTACTTATCCTAGACAATGTCAACATAAAATTTCTGAACAAATGTTAAAAATACCTTAGAGTTTTATGATAGAATTGGTTATGTGTTCATTTCAGACTGCATAATAAATCACGAATATTGTCTTAATTTATAATATAAAATTAGAGATAATGTATAGCCACTTTATAATAATTACCAGTCTCAAGTTTTTCCTAAATGAACCCATGGGGGTCTCTTGATTTATCATCAGTTTGAGTCTTTCATATGGGAAAAGAGATTGCACAGGGAACATGTAATTTAGAAATTGCAAGATCTTCTTAATTTAAACATTTTAGCTTTAATTGTTGTCCTTACTCTACAAATAGTAACTATAGAAAGTTAGATATGTCATTTAATGTTTCTGCTCTCATTTTCTCTGTCTAGAACAGTAATCTTGGTGTACTGGGGTACATGAAAACTTCCTAAGAGTCAAGTGGGTGTTAGACAGTTTTAAATAAAGCACCTCTGATCCATTTCAAGGTAGATGGCTCTGAGAAGGTGTCTGCTGTCAAGACATCATGCAGTTTCTCTTTCCATCACCCCTTTTATATTGCTTCTGAACCAATTTGGAAGGAAAAAACAAAAAAACACCAAAGTTTTCACCAACCCCCAATTGCAGTAAGCTGCATTGCTCTGAAAGTAGAAAATTTATGGAGGCACTGAAGTTTTCAATAGAAACACCAGTGGGAGCAAAGCCTTCTCTATGGAACCATAAACCAAAAGGATGTGTCCCATCTCCTGTCCCTCCTTATTTTAAATATTTCATTCAGAGGTAACAACAAAGCATTATAAACATTAGCCCATGCTGGTATTTTTTAAGTCCAGGCATATGTAGTGGAAGAAGGGGAAGGGTTTGGGGAATGATGACACTTTTAACAACTTTACCTATTCCTTTACTAATTATTGTCAAATAGTGTCATATATCCAAAGATGGGATCTCAGGAGAACAAAGCACTATAAGCTTAGGTAAAAAGTACTTACGGTAGCAGCATTTTGCTTCATCCAGGCAAGACTACACAGCTCATCCATCAATTTACCTACTTATCTTTAGAATTAGAATATTGAAGTTTTGTAAATAGCACAATATAAAATATCAATCTGCAATGAAATGAGATTATAGCTGCCTATAACACCCAGTGCTCATTACATTTACATTTTTAGCACTTTTTTAAGATTTAATTTTAAAATAATCTCTACACCCAACATGGGGCTCAAACCCATAACCTTGAGATCAAGAGCCACATGCTCAACCAACCAAAAAAGTCAGGAGCTTCTACCACTCTTAATAATGAGAAAGGCTTGGTTAACATTTTCTCTCATGTATCAGTGTGATGTCATTTGGCATCATTTTAAGGAGAACAGGTGAAAAGCTTGCTTACCTACACTAGATCACTATTACAGTTTTGGAAAAAAGTAACATATATCAAAATAAGTGATTGGTATTTCCAGGACATTCATATGTGGAGAAGAAATATTTTAGTTTTCCTCAAGCAATAATTAGACATTAAAAATCCACGTTCAAGTTTTAATTTGGGATAAGTATCCTGCTTTCTTTCACTCATTATCCACTTTTCTGCTCATGCACTTAACTCCACCTTGTATTTATTAGGCTTATATTGAATTAATGGATCATATGGTGGATTCCATGTTAAATAATGCATCAACAATTTTCAGTGGTACATCATTGATAGGCTTGCACTTACTAGAGGCCCAATACCATCCTCTTTTTTAGGCTTATAATTTCCCTAAAGTAAATGAACTGTATTCTTTAAAGCAGAGTGTCTTAGTCTGTACACGTGAAGAACAAATGTTCTGCAAATGCAATTTGGGACATAATATCTTGTAATTTAAAAATTTAATGACATTTAGTTTGGATTACCCAGATGTTGATATATTGTTTTAATTTTACCAAGTATACAAATTATAAATTTAGTATCATTCAACCAGGAAATAAGATCATTTATCTATTTTTTAATATTTCTTAAGTGCTTCCTTTCTGGTAATTTTTTACACATTTACTTTTTTAAATTTAAATTCAATTACACAATATACACATCATTAGTTTCAGATGTAGAGTTCACTAATTCATCAGCTGCCTATAACACCCAGTGCTCATCACATCATGTGACCTCTTTTTAAAATTAATTACTTAATTAATTTAGTTATTTGAGAGTGAGAGAAAGAGCAAACATGCAGAGTAGGGATGAGGGAAAAGGGAGAAGGAAAAGCAGAATCCGCACTGAGCAGGGAGCCTGACATGGGACTCGATCCCAGGACCTTGGAGAAAGACACTTACCAGACACTTAACTGACTGAGCCACCCAGGTGCCCCATCATATGCCCTCTTTAATGCCCATCACCCAATTACTGCATCCCCTGACCCATCTCCCCTCAAGCAACCCTCAGTTTGTTTTCTATAGTTAAGAGTCTCTTGTGGTTTTTCTCTCTAATGACTGTCTCCTAGAGTGACTATGACCAGCTGGCAGTCCCACCAAGAGTCTAAGAGGGTTCCCTTTTCTCTGCATTCTCACCAATATGTTGTTTCCTGGCTTGTTAATTTTAGCCATTTGACTGGTGTGAGGTGGTATTTCATTGTGGTGATTTGTATTTCTCTAATGCCAAGTGATGTGGAGCATTTTTTTTCATGTGTCTGTTGGCCATTTGGATGTCTTCTCTGGAGAAATGTCTGTTCACGTCTTCTCCCCATTTCTTGACTAGATTATTTGGTTTTTGGGTGTTGAATTTGAGACATTCTTTATAGATCTTGGCTACAAGCCCTTTATCTGACACGTCTTTTGCAGCTATTACATAGGTTGTCTTTTAGTTTTGTTGACTGTTCTCTTTGATGTGCAAAAGCTTTTTATCTTGATGAAGTTCCAGTAGTTC
>PITA01003172.1:99061-144721 GCA_004023965.1 Spilogale gracilis
TGATTGCTGAAGCTAGGACTTCTATTACTGAGTTGAACAACCATGGTGAGAGTGGGCATCTTTGTCATATTCCTGACCTTAGGGGAAAGCTATTAGCTTTTCCCCATTGAGAATGATATTCACTCTGGGCTTTTCATAGTTGGTTTCTATATTGAGGGATGTTCCTTCTATCTCTACACTGTGGGGAGTTTTAATCAAGAAAGGATGTTGTTTTTTGTCAAATGCTTTTTCTACATCAGTTGAAAGGACCATATGGTCCTTGACCTTTCTTTTATTAATGTGATGTATCACACTAATTGGTTTGTAGATGTTGACCCACCTTGTATCCCAGGAATAAGTCCCACTTGGCTGTGGTAAATAATCCTTTTAATGTACTGTTGATCCTACTGGTGATGATATCTTGGTGAGAATTTTGGTATTCATGTTCATCAGAGATATTGATCTATAATCCTCCTTTTTGGTGAGGTCTTTTTCTGGTTTGGGGATCAAGGTAATGCTGGCCTCATAGAATGAGTTTGGAAGTTTTCCTTCCATTTTTGGTTTTTTGAAACAGCTTTAGGAGAATAGGTATTAGTACTTTAAATGTCTGTTAGAAATCCCTGGGGAAGCCATCCAGCCCTGGACTATTTTTATTAGGAGATTTTTGTTACTGCTTCAGCTTCCTTGCTGATTTTTGATCTGTTCAGGTTTTCTATTTCTTCCTGTTTCAGCTTTGGTAGTTTATAAATTTCTAAGAATGCATTGATTTCTTCCACATTGCCTAATTTGTTGACATACAGTTGGTCATAATATGTTCTTAAAATTATCTGTATTTCCTTTCATTCATGATTTTATTAATTTATGCCTTTTTTCTTTTTCTTTTTGATAAGTATGGCTAGGGGTTTATCAATCTGATCAATTCTTTCAAAGAACAAGCTTCTAGTTTCATTGATCTCTTCCAGTGTTCTTTTGGTTTCTTTTTCACTGATTTCTTCTCTAATCCTTTATTACTTATCTTCTTCTCTTGGTTTAGTCTTTATTTGCTGTTCTTTCTGCAGCTCCTTTAAGTGTTATCTTAGCTTGTTATATTTGAGACTTTTCTAATTTTTCAAGAAAGTTTTATATTAATTTGTACTTCCTTCTTAGGACCACCTTTTTCATTGTCATTTGTTTCCATGACTTTTTAAAATTATTTAATTTCTTGGTTGACTCATTCATTCTTTAGTAGGATGCTCTTTAACCTCCAATTTGAGTTCCTTCCAAATTTCCTCTTGCAATTGAGTACAAGTTTCAAAACACTGTGGTCTGAAAATATGCAGGCAAAAATTCCAGTCTTCTGGTACTAGTTGAGACTGTATTTGTGACCCATAATGTTATCTATTCTGGAGAATGTTTCATGTGCACTCGAGAAGAATGTGTATTCTGTTGCTTTAGGATGGAATGCTTTGCATATATCTGTGAATTCCATCTTGTCTGGTGTGCCTTCAAAGCCCGTGTTTCCTTGTTGATCTTCTGCTGGAGTGCAGCTCCAGCTGAACCAGGAGTCCCTGAAGGAAGGACAGTGTCAGCAAATGAATAATGAGAGACCCTTGAAGACTCTTTTTGAACACCTGCCAGGCATCTCTGCCTTGTCGGCTTTCAGTGTCTTTATTTATAGGCAACAACATATAGATTAAAAGGAAAAATCTTCTACAGTAGATGATTTTAGAGAATACAGTGCATTGATCAGTGAAAAATATTTTTGTAGGTGTACATGTGTACAATTTATGTTAAATCCCTCAACCAAAATGGGGATAAGTCTGATCAGTAAGATTGTTTCTTTTTAATAATTTATTACATTCTGTTTCCACACAATAAAGGATAGATTAATCATGTGGTGTATTTTAAGCAGGTCTTATAGAAAAGAAAGGAAATAACAAAGTAATTAAAAGGAATAGGTGAGTTAGTTACATACAAAATTATAGTTTAAGCTAAGTTATTAACAAACCGGCCAGGAGTCAGTCTGTCTGGCATTATTAATCATCCTAAAGAGAAGGGTAACTTATTTTGCAAAAGTAAAAGTGCTTGTACAAGCCTCTTCTTAGTGACTGGGTGCTTAAGCATCATGGAGGACTTTATTTATAGATCCTCTGTATGCAGGGCAATGCTCTTACTAATACCTTATTATTTTTATATTTAACCATTCACTTGACCATTCAAAAGCTTCAACAATCTCCCCATAGATCCACAAGAGATTTAAAGGGAAAGTGCAAAAAATACACTCTCTTGAATAGATCTAAAGACTGCAATGGGTTTTGGTTTGGCTTAGAACACCCTGAGGCCCTGTCAAGAATATTGTGCTTTACTTTTAGGATAAAGGCCAATCAGTAGAAAAAGGAGATGCCCGATTCACACCATTGGCAGGAGCAAGGGTCAGACTGCCCTTTCCTCCCTGTGACCACATCAGGCCTATTGGGGTTATTTTACAGCATAGGGAGCTGTGCTTCTACTGCTACCTTTTCACAGAGACTCAAGGAAATCAGTGAGTTTTCCCATGCGGCAGAAGCTGTGCTCAGACCGCCATCTTCCCCATGGTGACTCCATCAGCTTGTGAGACTGGGCAGCTCCCGGCAATCTTCTGCTTAGATGATCTGCCCATGTCTATGAGTGGGGTGTTCCCTACTATTTTTGTATAAAGAAACACATCAATGTTTTTTTTTTTTTAATTTTGTTATTAGTTAGTTTATATAATTGGCTGCTCCTACGTTAGAAGCATAAATATTTATAATTGTTAGATGTTCTTGTTGGATAGACTCTTTAGGTATGATATATTATCCCTCTACATCCCTTACTAGTCTTTGGTTTAAAATTTAATTTGTCTGATATGAAACCCAGTTTTCTTTTGTTGTCCATGATAAATTTGTTATCTATGATAAATCATGTTAACATCATAAATTGTTCTCCACCCACTCACTTTCAATCTGGAGGTGTCTTTGGTCCTAAAACAAGTCTACTGTAGACAGAATACAGATGGGTCTTGCTTTTTTGTCCAATCTGATACCTTGTGTCTTTTGATTGGAGAATTTAGCCCATTTACATTCAGAGTAGCTATTGAAAGATATGCATAGTGTTATTGAATTGCCTATAAAGTCCCTATTTCTGTAGATTGTCTCTGTTTCTTTCTGGTCTATGTTACTCTTGGGCTCTTTTCATTTACAGGATCCCTCATAATATGTCTTGCAGGGCTGGTTTAGTGATCACCAATTCTTTTAGTATCTGTTTGTCCCAGAAGCTCTTTATCTCTCATTCTGTTCTGAGTGACAGCCTTGCTGGATAAAGTATTCTTGGATACAAGTTTTTCCCATTTAATACCTTGAATAGATCATGCTAAGCCTTTCCCTGCCAGGTCTCTGTGGCTAGGTCTGCTGCCAGTCTAATGTTCCTACCCTTGTAGGTTAAGGAGTTCTTGTCTCAAGCTGCTTTAAGATTTTCTCTTTTTCTCTGAAATTTGCAAGTCTCTCTATTATATGTCAGTGTGTTGATCTATTTTTATTGATTTTGAGGGGGTTTTCTCTACCTCCTGGACTTGAATTCCTGTTTCTTTCTTCAGATTAGGGAAGTTCTTAGCTATGATGTGCTCTAACATACCTTCTGTCCCTCTCTCTCTTTCTTCTTCCTCTGGGACCCTAATAATTCTAATATTGTTTTGGTTTTTGGTATTACTGATTTCTCAAAGCATCCTCTCGTGGTTCATTAGTTGTTTTTCTCTTTTTCTTCTTCTTTTTCATCGTTTTGTCTTCTATGTCATTGACTCTTTCTTCTGCCTCATTTGCCCTAGCTGTTAGCTCATCCATTTTAGACTGTATATCAGTTAAAGCAATTTTGACCTGATTAGATTTTATTTCTGCACTAAGAAATTTTCTAGATTTATGCTTTTTTTCAGCCTAGATACTAACTTTATAATCATTATTCTGAATTTAATTTCTGACATTTTACTTATAGCTGTATCAATTGGATCTGTGGCAGAGAATATTGCCCCTGATTCTTTCTCTTGCTGTGACTCTCTCCTTCTAGTCATTTTGTCCAGAAAAGAACAGATGAATGAGAGAACAAAATAAAAAATATCAACCATGATCCCAGCAAAATACACAGTAGACAAATCTGAAGAGGTTAGGAACCAAAAGAGAAAAGAAAAAAAAAAAAAAGGAAAGAAAAGAGAATATAATCCCATAGGTGGGCAAAACAGGATGATTCACTTGGTTCTGGGTGTATTTTGGTCTGTTTGTTAGAAGACATTATATCCCAAAATTGTAAAAAAAAATGAAAACTTTATATACATATATAGATAGATACAGCTATAGATATACATAGATATAGATATATAAAACTGAATATAGTAAAAGGAAGTAAAAAATGAAGAATATATCTATAAGATGCAAATGTAAAAATAAAAATTAAAAAAGAAAAGAGTCTATATATAAGAAACTAGTTGAAAAGAAAAGAAAAGAAAAAGAAAAAGAAAATTTTAAACTGAAAGACTAAAGACTCATGAGAAAAAAAACCTTGAATTCTATGTACCCCTAGTGCAGGAGTTTTTCAGGTTGAGTGATCCTAAACTTGGCATTTGACTGATGTTCCTGCTGGTCTTCTGGGGAAAGGGCCTATTGCACTAGTTGTCAGGTGTCTTTTCCAGGGTGGATTTGCACCACCCCTTGTCCAGGGGACTAGGCTTAGTGCATTCTGGTTTGGGTTGTTCTAGGTGGCTTTTGTTCCCTGAAGGTTTTTTTCACCACGTGCAAAATTGGTTGACTTTCTGTTTGTAGAACTGCAGAAATTCTTTTCTTAAATTTCAGGTTGAATTCACAGGTGTTCAGAATGATTTGAGAGATAACTAGCTGAATTTAAAGGACCAGATGAAGCAAGGAGTCACCTACTCTTCATCTTCCTTCTACATATTTTCTAAAGTACTAAAAATATAACCATGAAAACTGAAATTCATCAAAAAACATAGATATTCACAGTCAATGGGGAAAAAAATCCCAAAATGAACAGTATCCAATCTTCTATGTTTATTTATTTGGACAAACTAGACCTGAAGTGAAGTGATTCATCATTTATAAAATGAAAAATGGGAATAGAATTGATACTGAATTCTATTCAGTTATGACAATAAGTAATATTTATTGAAGACTACATTAATTGAAAGAAAATTCCACTTGTTGCACTGAGATGTACTTCTTAAAAATGTTTATTTTTGGGTAGTTCAGTCAAAGTGTTTACCTCTTGGTTTTAGCTCAGATCTGATCTCAGGGTCATGAGGTAGAGCCCCAAGTTGGGCTCCACACTCAGCATGGAGTCTGTTTTAGTTTTTCTCTTCCTTTCCTTCTGCCCTCCTTTCCTACTCTCGCTTATTCTCTCTCCCAAATAAATAAATATTTTTAAAAATTTTTACTTTTTTAGTTTAATAACTATCTATAAAATTGTAAATACACTTGTTATTTTGATCTGTGGTATCCTTATTATAATCTTATGATAACTCAATCCAGAAATGTAAGCACTGAAATTCAAAAGCTCCAGGGAATTTTTAAAATAGTAATAACTTTGAAATTCTTCTAATTTTAGAGAATTATAACAATCTAACCAATAAATAACTTTCAAGCATAAAATGTATTGAATTATAATAAAATTATTCAGGGACTTGGGTTAAAAATAAAGTTCAAAGGTAAAGGAACAATGTAATATTTCTGCTGTTACAGAAGAATTTCCCTATTTCAGTGGATGACTTGGGTTTCAAGTCACTATCATATTTAGGCATTTTTCTTTAATTTTAATTTTTAAAAATGTATTTATTCTTTGAGAGACAGTGTGCATGTGCATGGTAGATGGAGGGGCAGAGGGAGAAGGGGAGGAAGAGAAAGTCTCAAGCAGACTCCCCACTGTACGTGGAGCCCAACATGGGGCTCAACCTCACCACCCTGAGTTCATGACCTGGGCCAAAACCAAAACTCAGACGCTTAACCAACTGAATCACCCAGGCACCCCTAGTCATTTTTAAAATAAGGGTTTTAAAGTACAAGTTTTGTTTTTAAATTTCATTGTACACAATAGGCCTGAGTTTGAGAAAGAAAATTTTATGTATTACCCTAAAAGTGTGCAAGGGGAATACATATTTCCAAATTCTTTTAAGGGATAGAATATGTATACACTATCAACATAGAAGATGGACAAATACCGTTTGACCTGTTTTCTTCAAATGGCTTCACCAGTGACATACTGCTTGAAGTGTAGATATTATAAAGATATGGTGACTCTGGAATTCTATATTTTATCAGCTTTAATTGTTTATGTTATCTTTTGTATGATATTGAGTAAGGCTAACTGCAGAGAGGCAATCAATTACAATGACTGTGAGTGGCAATGACCAAATCTCTTTCACAGTTCAACAGGCTTTATGCCAGATCTTACTAGAACAAAATTGCCTTCATTTCAAGAAACATTTCATTCATAACACTTTTTCTCAGGAAATCTTTTCATTTTATAAATTGGGAGGTCAGTTTTTATTCTTTGCCAATTTAGCTAGCCATATGTTCATTTATTTCCATTTTATTGAATTATTACTGACTGATTATAATTCTACCATAAAATTCTTTCAAAGATTACAAAATCTCAGCTACTGCTATGTTATACTCTCATCAATTTTAATTTCAATTTAAGAATAACAATACCCTCAACATGATCACTTCTTTAAGATATGTGTAACTAAAATTAGGTTCATTCCCCTTCTTCAGCAAACTGTAAACAAAATGGTACAGCAAATCCCTGCAAATGTGTTCTTCCTTAGTCATCTGCAGTTCTCAATCTAGTCAATGTCAGAGTATTTAATATGACCCATTTTTCATAGAGAATAGTAGTCCCATTTGCAGTACTGAGATTGATAGCATGGTACGCTATCAATCCCAGAAGCTCGGATGTGGGCCATGGACCTCTACCAAAAGATTCCTTTCTGGGCTATCAATCTCATCGCTCCCCACTGTCTCTGAGCCCTAAATCAGACTGCTTGATATCTCTCCAGTTTTGTATTCCTGCATCAGCAGTCTGCCCAAGCACAGCCATCACTCACTAGCACTGTTAACTGCACTTGCTACAAACACCAAACCACTTTCCTCATCCTAAGGGAAAGTGCAAAATCCCTGCTATATTACCTCACTTATGAAATCCCTTGACAAGGAGAAATCATTTTGTTTGCTGGACTTTGAGTAATTGGAAATTTAATGGAATTATTATTTTATTATTTATTTTGGTAGTAGGAATCTTGAACATAATAGGTAGTCAAGTACTGAAGCAAATCACTTCAAAAAGCAAAGCTAAAAGACTCATCATCAGTAAATATCTTTTATCTTTCTTTTTGTATTATTATTACAGTATGTACTTTTTTTAGTCTATAAGTATTTCATTCTAGAACTGCTAAGTGTTTTATTCAATAAAATTTATAAAGCCAATTTTGTCATTCTTTTTACATGTGTTTACTCAAAGCCAACAAAGTCTTACTGAAGACCTACTGTAGGTGAAACACTATCTTAGGTGGAGAGTGGTTAAACCAGTAAAAAAAAGTTCTCCTGGCTGAGATGCTTGAAAGCATATTTAATCCCATCCATTTCTTTAACTTTATAAATGACTTGATTGCCTCAGTTCAGCTGAGAGTCATTTCTGCTTATGTTTCCACCATGCCTCACTTCAAAGTGCTATCCTTCCATGTACAGGGGAGAAGAAGGAAACTGGAGTACAAATATGACTGCACAAGTAATAATACACACTATCTATATTAAATATAAAGAAATTAGTACTACTCCTGACATATAGAAATTGTTCAATAAGTGGTAATTTTTTATTAGAGTAAGTTTTTTTCCCAATTGGCTTCAGTATTTGAAATTGACCCAATTGCAAGTCTTTGAAAAATTATATCCCTGGGGAGCCTGGGTGGCCCAGTCAGTTAAGTATCCACCTGCAGCTCAGGTCATGATCCTGGGGTCTTGGGATCAAGACCCCTTGCATCTCCCCCACCCTTATGTTGGGTTCACTGTTCAGCAAGGAGTTGCTTCTCTTTCTCCATCTGTCTACCACTCTGCCCACTTATGCTATTGCTCTCTGCCTTATTTATTTAAAGAAGAAAAATCATATCTACACAATAATTAAGATCTACTATGAAGAGAGGCAGAAGCCATCTCTATGACCAAAGGAAGGAAATAAATATTCCTGGTACATTGGACAGTACTCCGTACCCCAGTAAGAGTGATTATCAAAGTTTGTTCCTTCTACAGCAGGACTGTCTTTCAACAATCTGAGAAGCATCAGACTCCTATTTTACTGTCCCAATTGTGGAATATACTTAATTATAACTATTATTATTGTCAGATGTTCATATATAAAATCTATACTGTATTACTTCTACCCAAAAGACATAGATGGTAAATTAGCACAGGCCGATTCATGCCATGAGGAATCATTCTTTCATTTATCCCAATGACTAGTATGTGTGTATGGATCTACTTGGATTTCACATGTCCTTATTTTAGAACAGTAATGGTCCTAGATCCCCTAGCGCCTTAAAAATTAGCCAAGTGGCTAAAACTTTAAAAGGAAAAGAGTTATTCTCTACTCTTCTTATATTCTCTTTCTTTCAAATGAAAGAATGATACTCTCTCTTTCTGAATTTTTTCCTTTTTTCTATTCATCTGTCCTGGATTCTATTCACTAAGATTTTTTCCCCCTATCCAAAAACTAGGTACCTAGTTTCTCATTCCAATACCATAATTCTCCCTAGTTATTATATATTTTCCTATATCAGGGGCTCTTGTGGAAAACTGCTTTTTAATACTAAAATATGCATGCATGGTGTATATGCTCAGAGGGAGTTAAGAATCAACATTTCCTCTTTAGATGTGTCACCCCATGGTTATAACCTTGACAAGTCATACGTTTTGGGCCTCAATTTTCCATTCTGAAAAATAAATGAGCAGGCCTCATGCTATTGTCACAACTTCAAACATGTTGTGTTCCCCCTGTGAAATGCTCCTTAACCTCTTTCTTAGCCTCCCTCATCCCCACATATTTACTGCTAATTTCTATTATTTTAAGACTATTAGCATTATTTCAAGTATTATTTTTATAAGAAGTTTCCCTACACTAAATCAAGGAAATATTATATGTCACTCCCGGGGCCTCACAAAATAACTATATAGCTTTGGCACTGTATTTAAACAGTGTTAGTCCTTGTTTTAGTTATATATTTATATGTCTCTCTTACCCTACAATATACATGCTCTTGGAGAGACATGTTCACATCTATTTCATCTTTGAGGTGCTTGGAAACAAACACTAAATAAATATATGTAGTATGGATGGATGGATGGATGGATGGGTGGATGGATTGATAGATGGATAGAAGAATAAATTAATGAACAGATGAGTGAAGTAGATTATTTTTCTCAAACTTCTTTAGTTCAAAATTTATAGTACTTCAAATAATATAAATAAAGAATAGAGATAATGGGACAATCAGCAGCATTTCAAATCACTGAAACTAGGAAGTTGTACTTTCACTCCTTTAGCCTTTGCTTCCTGAGTTCTCATTGTAGCCAGGCTCTTCAGGCTCCTTGCTGCTACAAAATTAACTGGAGTGTTGGGGAAATGTATGGCTTCTCTTTCATCCATGCCGCCATTCATTGGAGCAAGGATTTTTTGCTTTTTTGACTATTAGACAAGGGAGTCTCTGCTCATCAATCAAGCAGGCAGATGACAAGTGGGACAAAGGCTGAGCATTGGGACTGATGGAAAGCATTGGTGCAATGGTCATGGAAACTATTAGGACCCCATTTTATTACTGCTCTCATAGATAGACAAGAGGAGGCATGTGGGAAGCACATATTAACTAATCCCTGCTCAAGACAAATTTATCCTACCATCCAGGAAATATTCCCTTTAGGCAAACTAGTTGATTAATCATTCCCAAAACAAATCATACTTTGTTTTCTTATCTTTCATGCTAGTTTCCCTGCCTTGAAACTTATTGAAGTTCCACCTTTCTTTATGGTAAAAATCCATGGTACCCCTTCCATCTGCCATAGACCACTCCAGTACCCAAGATATCTTCCTTTTCTTAACTTAGTAAACTTCCATTTGTTAACCTTGAGCTGTTTTATAATGTCATGTAATTTTTCTATATTTAAATATTTTAACTCTTGTGTTTTTATTTAACTGTGCATGTTTTTATGCCTAACCTCTTCAACTATAGTGTAACTTCTTAGAGGGAAGTGACTGTATCTAATACCTATTTGACTCATTCTAGCAAGGCATTCAATAACTATTAAATAATTGAGTGTAGAGCAATTATCTCAGCCACTAAGACAGGAAAATCCATCTCATTTCCTTAATGATCTAAGTTTTTAAAGTGTATATTTTATCTGTAACATATCTTGCATTTATATATTTATTTTTAATTAATTTATTTTTTTAACTTACATAAGCAGAAGTTTATTTTTCTCCTACAGTAGCCTGGAGTAGATAATAGCCCACAGTTGGATGTATTGGTGAATGGCTTTGCTTCATGACCTGTTAAGTCTACCTTCCCCCTCAAGCAACTTCGATTTCAGGGTCCAGGCATACTGCTATAGTTGTTGCCATTTCCCAGGGAAAAGATGGCTGAAGTAAGTGACTTTGTCTTTAAAGGAGGTGACATGATCTTTTGGCTGATATTCTAGTGACCAAAAGTTAGTATCATGGTCTCATCAAGGAAGGTTGAGAAATGTAGCCATATGTTCAGCTAAAATTTCAGAGGGTCTATTACTAACACAAAGAAGGAAGAATGGAATCCCAAGGGCCAATTACCATTGTTTAGTCTAATAAGTGTCTCCTGACACTACTTTATAACATGAGGGTCCTGTTACTCTTACCCCTTCCTCTATCTTTCTTTCTGGCCTTCTCTACAACTTGTTAGCTACATAAATTTTCTTTTTGTTTTAAAATGTGATGTTACTAATATTTACCTTCTCTTCTGAAACCATAGCCGAATCTCTGTGTATAATCTCTAAAAGCTTATGTTTTTAATTCCATACATTTACTTATTATTTACTTTCAGTGTCAAAAAAAGAGCTATTATTACAGTTCCTTTTCCTTGGGCCCAGGGTCATGATCTCTGGGCCACTGAAAAGGATATACATTTTTCTAACATCACGGAAAGTGCATTGATTTTTCTTCTTATTTTTTCATAGACTGATTAAAATCAGTATTTCTAAGGTCTGCATCTGGGTACTGACTTTTCAGTAAGAGAAGCAGCACTGAATATGGTGAGTGCTCAGGGAGCTTTTAGTCAACTTCAGGAAATGAGATTTTTGTATTCATTCATTTTTATTGTGACCAGGAACTACTCAGTTAGTTTTGCAGCTCAGTGAAATGAAAAGTCCAAAGCCAAGATAATGAGACTACCTTGAAAAACAAAAATCTCTCTTATTAGTCCTAAATGTCCTCTCATTAGTCCTGAATATCTCAAAGAGATTTTTACTTTGGTCAGAAAATATGGCCCTCCTCATATATTCAGAAATTAAAGGCTAGGTAAGACCTACTTCACCTTGGATCAGCTGGACATAACAAACCAGTCCCAACTCTTTAAGACTAAAATTTTCATTCTTCTGTAGCACATTTTAAAATCTTTTAGAAAATCTTTCACATTTATAAGCTAATTTTATTCCTATAATAACCTTTTGCTGAGTTAGATAGTACGGAGAAAAGTATTGCTTTTCAGATGAAGAATTGACACAAGAAGACTTATGATTCTAGCCTTAGTAGGGGGACTGAGGTTAGACTCAGGTCTCCTGGCTCCATTGATCATTCCAGTACAACACATCAAATTCATCTCCCCAGAAAATAGTTCCTTGAACATGCTTCTACCACATAAAAATTTACTCTTAACCAGGTCCATTAAAGAGTCTATAATAACTTCATAATCTTCTCTGTGCCAAGTTACTAAAAGTCAGAAATTTCCCTCCAAAGAAAGAAAGAGTCTGATTCTGAAAGCAGTCTCCTGGCTCTTAGGATGGGTTACAGGAAGGCTAGGACACTGATTCGTGTACTTGCTATTTGCTCAGAAGCACCAGGAAAAGAATCATTTAAGCCCCAGAGAACACAGCCTCATATTTGGCTCTGCGATATACAGAACAGATTAGAAAACACAAACTCAATATTATTATCTCTGCCTTTGAAAGATTAAAACAACAAAAAAGTCCAAAATGTAAAGATTTTTTTTTTTAATACAGCAGAGGCTTCTTAACTGCCTGATCCAGATAGGTTGGATTACTCAATGAAAACATGTATTCATCTGTGAGAAATTCAGTCACTCTTATTCTGATAAAATTATTCATGCAAAATAAAGTGATTCTGCTTTAACTGTCTACTGGCTGTGACCGTGAAGCAGGCTCTGTGAGCCTTACACTTGAATCTTTACCACAGGCAGAAATGTGGATGTAAGCATCTAAAATACGGTTCATTTGGGTCATCGTTTAAGAGCTTATATCCTGTCCAATACTTCAGAGTAGATTACACTGTGGTTATTAATTACATCATATCTTCCAAATATCCCAAAGAAAAATATAATTTATCTTTATCTATATTTCTTACTCAGTGAAAATTGCTCAATTATTCTCCATATTGAAGAAAAATTATACAAGTTAAGTTAATTGCTTACCTACATAATACTTTATTTCTGAAGCCAAAACATTAACATATGCAACAACTATAAAAGTGGAGAAAAGTAAATTGCATAAAATAAAACCATGCTTTGGTTTATGGGCTATAAAACAAACAAAGCCTGACTTTAAAAGCTGTTAATATGTATAGAGTACAGATAGGTCCCCCAAATAAAGAATACCTTTCTTAAAAAGAAAAATCAAACAAAAAAATTTCATCACGTTTGTGACGGTTGTACATTTATTAGAACAAGGCTTTTTTTTAATGTAGTATTGAGCTGGAATTTTGAAATTCAGCCAAAGAGCTTACAGAAAGTTGATGCTGAATTAACAGAGTCAACTATCTCTGTTTTCAGAAGTATTTTAATTTAGGTAGGGTTTTTGTTTACATTGATTTTTAAGATGCATATTTTATATCTAATATATATATTTTCATTTCATGGTAAGTGAATGAGTCAAAATTTAGCATGGATAGATTAAATCTTTTGTGCCTTTATATTTGGTGAATGAAGAATTACCTCCATTGTTTTTAAGTAACACCTATATATTAACTTGTATTGTTATTAAATATTAACTTTTAAAAGAATTTAAATTAAACTAGATCTCATCGTACACACGCTTATGCTCAAGAAATATGTGTGCATGTTTTCTCAGTTTCCCAGTGAGGCACTTATCTCTTAGCCTGTCATTTTTTTTTTCCCTTAAGATTTATTTATTTATTTATTTGACAGAGAGAGAGATCACAGGTAAGTGAGAGGCAGGCAGAAAGAAGGGGAAGCAGGCTCCCCACTGAACAGAAAGCCCAATGCAGGGCTTAATCCCAGGACTCTGAGATCGAGACCTCAGTGGAAGGCAGAGGCCCAACCCACTGAGCCACCCAGGGTCTCCTTGTAGACTGTCATTATGGAGAAAAAGGTTTTGTTTTGTTTTGTTTTGTCTTTTCCCCAGTTTACTGGTCAGAAAGTCTGGCTTTTGGTTTGGTTCTCTACCTTGTACTGGGACAAATCAATCAATTATGGTTCCTCATTTGTGGAATGGCGGCAATAATACCTTCTTTTTCACACCCAGGAATTGTGAGAATCAAATGAAATTTTGTCACAAACAATATAAATGTAAAAGATGATCATTTACAAATATAAAATCCATTAGTCTATTGAGGATTTCAAAATGTATTTATTAAACACTTAAAATGGGTGCCTGGGTGGCTCAGTGGCTTAAAGCCTCTGCCTTCAGCTCAGGTCATGATCTCAGGGTCCTGGGATCAAGGCCTGCATTGGGTTCTCTGCTCAGCAGGGAACCTGTTTCCTTTTCTCTCTCTGCCTGCCTCTCTGCCTACTTGTGATCTCTCTCTCTGTGTCAAATAAATAAAATAAAATAAAATAAAATCACTTAAAATGAACATATCAACTAAAATTTTCTATGTGGACAAAAGAGATAAATGTCAGAGTCCCAAGAAATCTCTCTTTTGTCTTGATACAGACTACGCTAGCCACAGCCACCTCTACCACACCCTTTAGCTAAGTACACTCTAATATTTGTACATGTTTCTCTCTTTCCAGGGACTGTTTTAGTCTTTATAGTTCAACTGTAAGCTTCTGGGAGGGATGACCATAACTTGTTTGCCTTCCAATAGCTGTCAGAGTGGACACATACTAGGAGCACATTCTTTTGTGCTTGGGATTATGAATGGCTGAGAAACTCACTTGTGAAATGTGTCCATATGGGTAGAAGTATACTCTGTTGTCAGCCTGTCCATATGCATATTTGAGATGCAGATCGAATAATGAGTGCTGCCTCGGCCTTTGGCCTCCTGATTGGCCGGGACAAATGGATCCAATTAACATCCATAGAGATTCACAAAGGCCTGCTGTTAATAAAATGTGGTGAGTGCCATTGAACATATCCTGTGTATCCTCCATTGTTCTCATAAAAATGTATGCTAAAATGTGTTTTAAAATTCTGTAATGTGGGGTGCCTGGGTGGCTCAGCTGGTTAAGCAACTGCCTTTGGCTCAGGTCATGATCCCGGAGACCCCGGATCGAGCCCCACATTGGGCTCCCTGCTCTGGGGGAAGCCTTCTTCTCCCTCTCTCACTCCCTCTGCTTGTGTTCCCTCTCTGGCTGTGTTTCTCTCTGTCAAATAAATAAAATCTTTAAAAATAAATAAATAAATAATAAAATTCTGTAATGCAGTAACACAACAGATTAAAATAAGTCACATTCTCTGGAAAACATTTCTCGATATTCCAGAAATAGATGGATTCTTTAGCATCTAAAATATTACCAATTGGGGCGCCTGGGTGGCTCAGTTGGTTAAGCGACTGCCTTCGGCTCAGGTCATGATCCTGGAGACCCAGGATCGAGCCCCACATCAGGCTCTCTGCTCAGCCGGAAGCCTGCTTCTCCCTCTCTCACTCCCCCTGCTTGTGTTCCCTCTCTGGCTGTGTTTCTCTCTGTCAAATAAATAAAATCTTAAAAAAAAAAATATTACCAATGATTTCATAAAATTAATCACTAATTCCAAGACAATGATTTAAAAAGTTAGAGCATATGGATGAATAGAGGTGAGTTATCAAAGGTATGGGCAAGGATAGAGGTGAGTTACCAAGCTGACCAGTGATCTCTGGAATTGAATCCCAGTGATGTGTATTTAGGCTACGGATTAGCAGCAGAAGGTAGAGAGGCAGGGGCAGTGTGAGGAGAGGAAGAAAACATGGAAACTACGGGATAAAAGGATAAGGATATAATAGAACAAAAGAAGTAAAAAATAGAAAAGAGAAGGAAGAGATATCACTACAAAAGAAGAAAGAAAAAGAAGAAAGAAAAAGAAAGAGGGAAAGAAAGAAAGAAAGAAAGAAAGAAAGAAAGAGAATAGCAAAAGAAGCTACCATCTGAGTAACCACTTTTTCCTGATGTTAGCCAGAAAAATCTTTTTCCATGATGCTGATTGGCATCTTCCAAATCTACCTTCCTCACAAAAGGTGCCCATCTTCTCAAAATGAGAAAACTATCATTATATGAGTGTACATTTCAAAGTTGCTTTCTTTTATGAAATGTGACTTTTTCCCTTGTGCTTTAGCAGCTGTATTACAGTGAATTACTTTTGTCTACATCAAAAAGCAGTTTCTTCACCACAAATACACACATGGATTATGATTATGCTCCTTGGGGTGGCCATTTATATGGTTTTTCAATGCTGCCACATCAGATGGAAGCTCCACGTTCTTCTCTTGATGGGGGCATCTGAAGAGAAGCATAGCTGGTATGCAATGGGATTATAGCATGGATACCTGTAATGAATTTTATTTATGTTCCACCAACATATCATGCCTTCCAGTGGGACTTTCTGTGAGGACTTTCTGATTATACAAATATTGGGGGTGGGGATGGGGTACAGGAATCTTAGGCTTTCTGAGAAGCACTGTGTACTTCCACATAATATAGTTTATCCAATGAAAGGCATTTAATTACTAAAGAGTAATGTGAGCCATAGGCGGGAAATATGTGTTTCCAATGTTGTATGGACAGATCATATTTTTGAGATATTATCTAAAGTAGGAATTCCCCTCTCCCACAGTTGATTAAAAGAAGAAAGTAAAAAGAATACAAATTAATCTTCCCTGCTTTTGTTTCCAAAAGAACATACCAGTTAAAGGGGTTATGCCCTGGGCCCAGGTTGAAGGGGAGCTTGGGAAACAAGAAATATGCAGAGAGAGAGAGAGAGAGAGAGAGAGAGAGAGAGAGAAGAGAAGAGATTTAATCTGATGAACAGGACATGTCAAAGGGAATGTGGAAGAACAGACATGAGTGGTTGGTTTAGCTACACCCATGAGATAAGGTCTGTGCATGAGGGCCATGAGGACAAGAGTGAAGCACAGCTCAATAAAGGGACAATATAAGAGGTATTGTTTCTGCCAATGGAAGCTGAGTATCTGCATACAGCAGTCTTGGTTTTCATGCAGGTGCACCAGCCATCCTTTTCACTGCAATCTGGAGCAGAGCTCTCTCTCTCTCTGAGAGATCTAATTGATATATTGAGACAGAATTGACATAAAGTCTTGTATAAATTTAAGCTGTACAATTTGTTGATTTTACATACTTCATTGCAAGTTAAGTACCCAAGGCTTCTAGGGTTCCATCAGACATTTTGTAGATTACCTTCCCCCAACACCCACATACACATGTATATAAAATCTTAGACATACACCCAAATTCCCTTAAAAGCAATGAGCACAAGAAAAGCAGAGGTAGGACTAAGGACTTTTTTTTTTTTTTTTAAGATTTTATTTATTTATTTGACAGAGAGAAACACAGCGAGAGAGGGAAACAAGCAGAGGGACTGAGAGAGGGAGAAGCAGGCTTCCCGCCGAGCAGGAAGCCTAATGTGGGGCTGGATCCCGGGTCTCCAGGATCATGACCTGAGCCGAAAGCAGTCACTTTACCAACTAAGCCACCTAGGTGCCCCAGGACTTTTGATTGTTGAAGAGGAAAGTTTCTACATTCGAATTTAGGGATAGATTAGTGAATAGAACAATCTCCGCTACTCCAATCCAGAATAATGATTAAACACTTACCCAGGATATTATAACTTCTGGACTAAATTCTTCTAATCCAGCAGATATATTTAACACTTGGATAACTCAATTAAGTTCAGGTAAGTGGAAGGTAGAAGTGACATAGAAGAACTAGTAATTAACTTAATATTCTTTAAACATATTTAATGATTTTTTTTAATATTTAATGATTTTTGCATGCTCATTCAGGCACTTAACCATTTGAACACACACACATACATGCACACACATGTGAACTCCACTGGCATAGGCAGTAATTCCATGCATTCTATAAAAGGCCTAGTACACTGACAGTCTTGCCCTCTATTCAGTACTGTGGGGTCAAATTAATGCAAAGAAGAAAGGGGACATGGATCCTTGTGGACAAATAATTAATTAATTCAATTAGTGCTTATTGAATCTGCAATATGCAAGATCCTGTCCTGGCTTTCAGGGCTGACACAGTGATGTGTTAGACGTAACCCTTGTTTTTAAGAAATGTAGAATCCAATAAGAACATAAAGCAAAGCACAGGACTATACCCGACCAAGTGGTTAATTTGCATCCACGAATGAGTAAATAATACTTACAAACATAGCCTAAATGAAATAGGATGAATTTTTAAAATGTACACAAAAGCTGTAACAAAAAGAATTATTTAAAAAATAACTTCTTCTAACCATACATGGGGAAAAGGAGGCCCTATTTCTGCTATACTTAATCCTCATCACTGGGGAAGAAATTCAAGTCTCTTTAAAGAAGACTTAGGATGAGAAAGAGCAAATCACTCTGACAAATAAGGGTCAAAAGAGCTGGGGAGCAATATATGTATTAAAGGTTAAGCCTGAAAAAATAGATCTGCATTTGAAAAGTTTCTGCATCTGGAGAATCCCCTAAGTGGGTGACTTCCTGGACATGCCTGTAGAGGCTGCCATCATGCACAGGGGCCTTAGGACCAGTGGCAAAAGAGTTTGTGGTCAGAGGACTGGAACATCCTCCAGGGCATCCTCAGGTGTGCCCCAAGCAGCATACACAGTGGATGATGAAAGCTCCACATTAATGCCAGTGTCAGGTAGCAGAGAGAGCAGTGGTGAAGATGCCTCCACCATGAAGTAAAGATGTGGCTACTTCCTGATTTTCTGACACTGTAAAATGCCCCCAATTTTCAGTAATATGGTCAGTTTTCTAAATCAAGGAATACCTAGCCAATCCAGGTATGATACTGAAGAGCTTTCTCCTTTGGTCTCTAGGTAGACCACATAAAGTGCCCTTCCATCCCATTGAGGTGAGGAGGAAACTCAACTGAATTTCAACCTCCCACTAAGCAAATAGTTGGAGGTCATAGGAGTCCCATATAATATAAAGAAAAATTCAAAATGTGATAGGTCTTACTATTATTAATACTAAGTTTGTCATTAAGTTCTTTTACAAACTAAAAGATAAAGCATCTGTGATTAAGGCCATCAATATGACTCATAGTGTTAGGATAAGTTAGATTCAGTAAAAAAGATATAACATAAAGGATTCTTTACATCCTGCACAGTCTAAACATATGATAAAAGTTAAACTAAGTCAGTGATGGGGCACCTAGGTGGCTCAGAGGGTTAAGCCTCTGTCTTCGGCTCAGGTCATGGTCTCAGGATCCTGGGATGGAATCCCACATTGGGCTCTCTGCTCAGCGGAGAGCCTGCTTCCCCCTCCTTCTTTGCCTGCCTCTCTGCCTATTTGTGATCTCTCTCTCTGTCAAATAAATAAATAAAATCTTAAAAAAAAACTAAGTCAGTGATATAGGGTAATTAAAAAAACAACAATTATTATTCACTATTCTACCTGAAGCCAATTCAAGTCTCTTCTCCATTTTGAAGAAAACTAACAAAAAGAATGTAGAATCTTACAATAATAAGTCCCCAGGCTACAATTTAGCACCAATTTAGCAATTCCACTAGAGAGCACATCCAGCTCATTAAAAACAGCAAGATAACCTGTCTATAAATTATTTCACCATAATCAAATATTGGCAAAATACCTTGATAGGAAATATAATGCCCATTTGAAATATTAACAAATAATTGTGAAATAGTTTTTCTAAAATGTCATGTATTTTACTATTACTCATGTTCCTTAAATTGATCTAAAAAAAGTTTCTTTTTAATTTTTTTAACTTGTGTTTTCTTTTTTTCAAAGATGCTCAAGAACTGGCTATTCTCACAAACATAGATTCAATTTATATAGAAACTAAATTCTGTCAATGAAGCAGAGACCTTCAGGCAAATTTGAAATTTTAGGAGGACAGCATTTTAGGTATCAAGCAGAGCCCTAGATACCTATTGTTCCTTCTCTAATCCCAAGCAAGGGAGGAGTCTTTATGTTGATAGTGCAGAGACAGATGAAAGAATCTTTTTTAAAGATTTTATTATCTATTTGACAGAAAGAGCACAAGTAGGCAGAGAGGCAGGCAGAGGGAGAGGAAAAGCAGGCTCTGCACTAAGCAGAGAGCTGGATGTGGGGCTTGATTCCTGGACCCTGGGATCATGACCTGAGCCAAAGGCAGATGTCTAACCAACTGTGTCACTCAGGTGCCCCTGATGTAGGAATCTTTTTTATAGCATCTCTGATTTGGTCACGGAACAGCCCATTTCATCTGAGCATGCATTATATGATGTTAAAAAAACTCTTTTTTAATTAAAATGAAACCTAGCTTTATATAATTTTTACACATTCATTTTCGTTTTGCCTTTTGTTCAAACAAAACTGCTGCCTCCTCTATCCCAGAGCATTATAAACATTTGAAGGCTGTCTCATACTTTTTTTTTAATCCTCTTGACCCTAGTTGCTTAAGCCACTTTCCAGCAGGACATGGTTTCTAGATTTCTTCACCCTCAAAATGAATAACTATAGAAGATGCTTATGGATTAAACTAAGAATTTTATATTTTTATGTCATTAAAGGAAAAACTCAAGTTTTAGAATCATTTTGGTTATATCCAAATTGAGCTGTTCTCTTAACTATTCTGAGAAAAGTCTCCCCTTTTGAGGTAAAAAGAAAATACCCATTTCCTTGAAAGATTTTAAAAATGGATTAATAGTATAGGTTCTTATATGTGTTAAGTGTCCGTTAGCAAGCCTATTTCTCACAATTCAGAATCATCTATGGAAACAGACATTTTCACTCTAAACATCTAATTAATCAATTAATTTACCTAGAACTTCTTTAAATTCATTCAGCAGGCATTTACTGACTATGAACTGGGCATTGTGTTAGATGCTATGACAATGAACAAGGAAAATCTCCAGTCCTAGACCTTAGAGGAAGGAACCATTGATTGAGTAGTCATGCAAGGTATTAACCATGATGGGTGTTATGAAGAAAATCCACAAAAGAGCCACAAGAAAACAAAATAGGTATAGTCCAACCAGGGAGCTTAAGGAAGGTATTTTAGTCAATTCAGGCTGTTATGACAAAATTCCATGTATATGGGGTATGCTAAACAACAGACATGTATTTCTCATAGTTCTGGAGGCTCTCCACAACCAAAGAACCTATAGATTTGGCTCTTCAAAGGGACCTTCCTCCTGACTTGCAGATGGCCACCTTCTGGCTAGTCTCACATGGCCAACAGCTCTGGCCTCTTCTTTTTCTTGTAAAGACACTAATGACTCATGACCTCATATAAACCTAAATTACCTCCCAAAGACCCCAAATTGCTACTACTGTCACATTGAGAAGTAGGGCTTCCATATATGAATTCTGAGGGCACACAGACATTGAATCCATAACATCAACCTTCTCCAAGGAAGTGACATTGGAGTTGTAACATGAAAAACAAGTGAAAATTAACCAGGCAAATATATGGAAGAGAAAACTGTGGCAAGGAGGCAACCACTGAGTCTTGGAAGTAGAAGGAAACAAGGTATGACTCAGACGCTCACTTCAGCCTGTTTTGACTGATAAACTGAGATGGGGAGTCTGGAAAAGTGGTACAAGATGAGTCTGAAGAGCTTGGCATGGGCCAAATTGTGTAGGGCCTTGTGGGCCCTGTTAGAAATTGTCTTCTTATCCTAATAACGAGAAATCTATGGAGACTTTTATCAGAGATTCCTAGTGTTAAAAAGCTCCCTTTGGATGAAGCATGGAGAATAAGCTGGGGTGAGGTGCCAAGAGAATGCAAGCGATCCCAGTGAGACCTGATGGTGGGTGTGTGAGGGTGGTATATGCAGAGATGTAAGGAGTCTACAGATTTGAGAGACACTTAGAGGTAAAATTGAAGAGACTGGATGCCTGGGATTCAGGGACCAAAGAATAACAATGTGTCAGAGTGACATAATTTCCCTTGTGCAACTGGTTGGATGGTGGTAAACATGAGTGTAACTGGCAGTTAGAAGGAGAAAAAGGTGTGGGAAGGAAGAAAAGGAGCCTCATTTTGGACATGCTAAGTCAAAATGTCAACAGAAAGTGTTGGGAGACAGGCCTAGGTACAAGAGTATTGGGCATGTGGATGAAGTCATCAAAACAAAAAACTCTCCCTTTACTATCCCTTGTATTATTCTTAAGGATAGTACAGGGTGTGTGCTTGGGATATACAACTACCCACTATCCCACATATACAACATTACCAATAAGGCTAGGAATAAGCTAAGCTCACATGATATGCAGAATATATACTTAATCTCTCTATCCCAAGGGGATCTACTCCCCACAGTCAGATCTACTCCCCAAAGTCATCTGTTGAATGAAAGTTTCCTTTAGCTAACCAAAGAGTGCCAAAGAGCATTTCTTAGAGCAATTAACCAAGGCAAACTACCCAGCAAGCTTTTGCCTGTGGGCTGAAATGTGAATCTACACTTGAAAAACCACTTCCCAAGAATTCCCTTGTAAGAATGGTGTGTAGTCCATTCCTTTGCAGACTAAGAGGGAAAGGGGGGTGGATGGGTTGCTTAAGTGGTTAAGCATCTGACTCTTGATTTTAGCTCAGATCATGATCTCTGGGCCCTGAGACTTCCCCACTCCAGCTAGTGCCTGACTCCATGCTGGGATCCAGACTCAGTGAGGAGTCTGCTTGAGATTCTCTCCCTCTCCTTTTTTTTTTTTTTTTTTTAAGATTTTATTTATTTATTTGACAGAGAGAGACACAGCGAGAGGGAACATGAGCAGGGGGAGTGGGAGAGGGAGAAGCAGGCTTCCCGCTGAGCA
The DNA here is from genome assembly GCA_004023965.1 of Spilogale gracilis. NCBI lineage: Eukaryota > Metazoa > Chordata > Mammalia > Carnivora > Mephitidae > Spilogale > Spilogale gracilis. Next base: position 121,499 of record PITA01003172.1, read on the forward strand.
GAGGGCCCAATGCAGGGCTTGACACCAGGACCCTGGGTTCATGACCTGAGCCAAAAGCAGATGCTTAACAACTGAGTCACCCAGGCACCCTGCTCCCTCTCTTTCTGCCCCTCTCCCTGCTCACGCTCTCCCTCTCAAATAAATAAATAATGCATAAATGAAATAAAATAAAATTAAATTAAAATAAAACAGCAGGAATGGTTTAGAGACTATCCTCACTCCACATATAATAACCTGAGACTCAAAACAAAGACACTTTTAGACAATGGTAGAACAGTTCGCTCTTCCTATCCTAGGTGTTTTGTTTTTTCTTTTTTGACTATCTCTAAAGTGAGGACAGAACACACTGATAGTGTGTTATTTTCATTCCAGCTGCTACAAAGAACAATCTGGGGACCAGAGTAGAAGACACTGTGTTCCTGGACTCTCTGCCTTCTGACAGCTATTCCTGGCAGTAAGTAATAAAATTGTATTTATGATACTCTGTTCAGTACTCACTGAAAGTGTCAGACTAGTCATTGGGATGGATTTTACAAATTAGTGAGTGGGGGTAAGTTGCTAATCCTTTTAAAGAACATCTATTTATTTCCAAATTACAAAGGAAACCAGAAGGTACCTGGTTCAGATGCCACCTCAATGGCTTGATTACTCTTAGGACCCAACTCTCACAAAGACCTTTACTGGAACTGTGAGCATAAGGCTCAGCAAGTGCTTTGTCATCATTACCATCCTAACTGGTGGTAAAGATTGAAATATTATTAATAAAAACCACCTAGCAGCTTGGTCCTGCTTACTTTAGGGTTTTAAATCAAAATCAATGTGACTTTTAAAAGCAAATCCCAGGTAGCGTTTAAAATGCTGAGTATGTATGAATGGTGTATACGCACAAAGCCTAAGGCCTCAGGTACATTGTTACTGAATCAAATGCCATAAATATAAATATTTTCCAATACTCCATTTGAGGTGAGTGGGGCTCCTGCCCCGTGCCACACAATATTAACACAGGAGGTAAGAAGAGCACTGCTCACACAGAGAGATATGGGCATGTGTAGGAGTTAGAATGGTTCAGTGATGATGCTGTTAATTAAAGCCAACATAGTTACGATTGAGAACTCCTCTAAGCTGTTTAACAATTTGGCCAAATATTCATTTGATGAATGCCAACTGGGTGCAAATTCTTGCTTTTGGACCCCCAAATGAAGAAGACTGGATTCTCTCTCCATAATAGATCATAAGCTACTGGATGATTTACATGCCTAATTACAATAACACAAAACAAACGAGGAGCATCAGGAGAGGTCATAAGCTCAATTCAAATAGGCCTGGTTATTTTCTGTTCCATATCTCAGAGAAAAGGTTTATGATGGAGTTGCTATGATGTTTGGTGTACTCTAAATTCATTTGTTTGAGAGCTAACATAGCCATCATATCTAACAAATATCATAAGGTAACAAAGTATTGGCCAGAAGTTACCTATTATGAAATTTAAGAACTAAAAGCTCACCTAGTCCAAACTGTTTTTTTCAGACTTGTGAGACTCAAGACCAAGAAAGTTTAATTTCATATGTAGGATAATTTATCATCTTATTAATCTTAAACATAATGTACACACTTATATTCATTCATATTTATATACTTACATAAAATATAAATATATAATATGTAGAAATACTATATATTATGTATAATAATGCATGTTTATATGTTTTTCTGCATATATAAATATGAGTGGATAGATAGAGATAAATAATGGCTAGCAGATTATTTTTAGAACCATCAGTCAATTGTATTATGTTGGAACCAACTTCCTTTAGATCTAAGGCATCATTTGCCAAAAGAACTGCTTAATCTATTTTAGTATCTCTTCTTCCTTGAACCCCATGAGTAAAATTAATTATCTTAAGAAGTCTGGGAAGAAGAAGCAATGAATGAGAGTTTCCATCCTCAAAAGGTAGCATCACCCAAGGTAAGTTATATTTATTACCAAACCATCACTTCCTCTGGAACACATATCAAAGTAATTAGCTTAAGAGACTTGGCTTTCTATAATGCAGAGAATGGGCTGATGGAGGACCTTCATCTTCCATCTCATTTGAACTAGTGACAAAGGGAAATTTAATTTGTAACTGAGGAGGCAAGAGATTAGATAGCCCTGGTGGAATGAGCTCTGAGACTTGCTGGAACTTAAATATGAGTCTTTTATAGCAGAGATTTATTAAACCCAGTCACCTCTGTGTACTATCTCTTTGCCAAAATCAATCCCCATTCTGATATTTCCCCATGGACTACACAAATGATAACAGAAAAGGATTTGGCTCTGTCACTATAAAAACTGTAGGCTTATTTCATATTTCATTTGTATGGTAAACTGTCCCAGGGGAGACATGAGGTTGTAGGAAAAGACAGAGAATAATCAAATCATTTTTTTAGACTGGGATGTGGAGACCACTTTCAGAGGCTTCACAAGGTGAGAACAAAGCACTGAATTGTCCTCATGAAAAACCATAAGGTTAATATGTCCAAAAGAGGCTTGTACACATACAGCCAGAGCAAATTTATAAGGAGAATAAATCCATCTCAAAGAGTAAAAAATAATTATGTATTAGATTCCTTCTAATAGAATTCTTTCTTCTTAGGGTCTCAAAGCATTTTCCTTCTCTCCTCTCATTTAATCATCACTGAATTTTTCTGAGGTGAAGACAGATGGAATATTCCTTTATTTTATTGGTAGAACAAGAAAAAACAGCAGTAGTCATATAAGGCTGCTGAGAAATGAACTGTTATCTGAGCTAGTAAGAGTGGTCCACGGCCTGTCAATTTTGGACTCACGTTCTTTTTTTTTTTTTTAAGATTTTATTTTTTTATTTGACAGAGAGAAACACAGCTAGAGAGGGAACACAGCAGAGGGACTGAGAGAGGGAGAAGCAGGCTTCCTGCCTCACAAGAAGCCCGATGTGGGGCTCGATCCCCGGTCTCCAGGATCATGACCTGAGCTGAAGGCAGTCGCTTAACCAACTGAGACACCCAGGCACCCCTGGACTCATGTTCTTGAGAACTTGTCTCATCTCTCACTTCTCATCCTCCCCCACTCTCACCTCATTTCAGACATATCTCTGTTTGGGAGGCAGCTGTTTGAGTCTCTTACTGTCATCCTCTCTTTATACATACCCCAAAACACCTGAACCAAATTTTACTATATGTACTGACCAATTGGTTTCAGTTAATGAAGTAATTATGCCTTTCATATTAATGCATGCAGTAGAATTTCCTGGCAAATAATACATGGCATGTGTCAAAAGTCATTTTTTGCCAAATCTACCTCACTCTTGCCCATCTAATTCTAGTGCACTCATACTTTCATAAATAATGCTGTATTCATTGCTATTAAAAGGACCATTTTAACTTCATAGAGCCGTGATTTTTTAATGCTTTTTGTTACTATTCTTCTCATTAAGGATTCTCTTCTTTTGAATTCAACTCAAGGAAACAAGTCATTTATTATGACACTTCCTATATGGTTTCATATTGCTTCTATCACAGAATCTAAGGGATTTGGCTAAGCCTTCCTTTGTTGATCTTTCCATAGCATTTAGCTCAAAAAAATGCCTCAAATTAAGCAAAATAAGTGTTGTTAAATTTTCTAATTCTCCATGGGACAAAATAACATGCACAAATCTATATATTACATATATTTAAATGGTTACCCATGAATTTTGAGATGGCAGGCAATAAAATAAACTTCTTTAGGGTATCTTCTAAATACATCTACTGTATTGAGATTTAATTTTTTATTTATTGAAGGTGGTTCTTCATCTAAACAACTATTTGGTTAGGCCTCATTCTTTTACATTACAGGTAAGCACATGTAAGAAGTAAGTTTCATTACCATTACTATCTTGGAAAAACTATCTTTGTCTGGTTGTCTGGTTCCCCAAACCTCAGTTATACTTATCAACTGTGTCCATCTATTCCAGAAAATAATGATCATAACAATGGTGAGCACTCATTGAACACTTTCAGTGTACCATTGTTCTCATGGCTTTACATAAGCATACACTTTTTAAATTTTGATGATAACTCTGTGACAGACTATTATCAGCCCCATTTTGCAATATCAAACAAACAAACAAATAATCTTATAAAAATATGACAGAGAACCCAGACATTTCTCCAATGGAGACATACAGATGGCTAATAGACACATAAAAGATGTTCGACATCACTAATCATCAGGGAAATGCAAATCAAAACTGTAATGTCACCTCACCCAAGTCAGAATAGCAGTATCCAAAAGATAAAAATAACAAGTGTTGGTAAAGATGTGAGAAAAGGAAAATCTTGTGCACAGTTGGTGGGAATTTAAACTGGTCCAGCCACTCAGGAAAATGCTATGGAGTTTCTTCACAAAACTAAGAATAAAAATACCATATCCAGTAATTCTACTTCTGGATATATACCTCAAAAACACTAATTCAAAAATATGTATGCACCCCTATGTTTATGGCAGCATTATTTACAATAGCCAAGTTATGAAAGAAGTCTAAATGTCCATTAATAGATGAGTAGATAAGGAAGATGTGGTGTATACACACACACACACAAACATACACACACACATACACACACACTGTAATATTTCTCAATCATAAAAAAGAATCAAATCTTGCCATTAGCAACAACATGGGTGAACCTGGAGTGTATTATGTTAAATAAAATAAGTCAGACAAGACAAATACTGTATGATTTCACTTACATGTGGAGTCTAAAAAACAAAGCAAACAATTACCATAAAAAACAAAACAAAACAAAACCAGGAAACAGAAATAGACTCATAAATATATAGGACAAACTGGTGGTTGCCAGAGGGGAGGCAAATGGAAAAATAGGTAAATAATGAAGGGTATTAAGAGAAAAAAACTTGCAGTTACAAAATAAATAAGTCACTGAAATGAAAAATGTAGCATAAGCATATAGTCAATAATGTAATAATTTATGTGGTGACAGATGGTAACTATACTTATTTTGGCAAACATTTTGTAATGTGTACAATGGTCAATCACTATGTTGTACAACTGAAAATAATGTCAACTATACTTCAATTAAAATATAAAAATAAATAAATGTAAAGAAATGATGGGGAAAAAAGTTAACTGATACCAAGGCAGGTAGATCCAGGCCCTTAACTTCCAAATTGTATTGTGTCAATCTATTGCATCTCTAACAATATTAGATATTGGAGGCAAGTAACTTAGTTCTTCATAAATAATTCAAAATGATTTATTTGAAATATATAATTCACCCTCAGATAAAATTGTATGAAATTTATTCCACAGGTATTCTAAGCATGACTGGAAACATGAAACTATAAATGTTATATGGTAGAAAGAATCTTGTCTGAAATTCCAAAGTCCTGATCTTAAAGATAGTTTCTAGCCCTAAGTGAAGCCTGTGTCCACCTTATTCATTGTCCTTTCTGCTCACTTGGCCCTTCCAACCACATCATAGAAACTAGCAGTGGCTTGGATTTACTGCCCAGAAACATCTAACACTTATTCATTCTGAAACTTGTTGTTCTATGGTTCTGTCTTGCTGTCTTTCTCATTCCATCTCCAAGTTTGCACATCTTATATTTACTTGTGATTCTCCTCCTTACTTTGCTAACCTTTGCAGTCCTTTTCCTCTGACCTTTGCATCAACCATCACCTCTCAACTCTGCATATTTTTAGATCTGAATTATCTGTTCGAGGAAGAGGCTTCATTAGCCTTACTCTTGCGAAATTACTGAAATCACATCCACTCTAGGTTCCTTGCTACAGAATGTATCCTTGCACGAGGCTAAGTAGGTAGAGTGTGTTGTGATAATAGCATGGGCAAACTTCTATTATTTCTCTCTGAAAATGGTGTTTGTCTTTACCAGACTGCAAAACCTCTGAATAGAGGATCCATGTCTTCTTCAGATCACCTGTGCTTAGCACAATGCCCAGAACACTGTTGTCGAGAAATGAAAGGCTACTTGAACTGAAATAAATATATACCTCTGTTCTGCAGGGTAGCTGAGAGAGAGGATGAGTTGAAGGAGAGGAGAACCCAGGAATAAAGCTCAAGAATAAACCGCCTATTTCCAAATACAGGACTGGGATTTCAAGAGGAATAGGGATGGAGGAAGTCTGTTACCAGAATAAAAGAATAGTTAGAAACTGTAAAGACAGAGCACAAGTGCAAAATAAACTAAATAGTGACTCAGCTCAGCGAAGAGATTAAGGAAGCTATAAAACTGCTCAAAGACCTTTTGATGCTGACAATAATGTGTAATTAATCAATTATTTCCTAAGCACCTGGTATGACCATAGCATCATGCTCGCCACAAAAAGTTATAGATATGTTCAGAAAAAAAAATGTCCTCTGGAAGATTAAAATTAAATCTGTGGGAAATGAAATCTGCATATAACAAACCACTAGAAAATCATAAAAAGCAGTATATAATTATAATTAACTACTAAACTATATAGTATGGATTAACTGCTTTATTTATTCATTCAATAATATCAAGAGGACCCTATCTGTATTTTCTTAAGTCAGGTACTTAGAGAAAGAGACTTACTGAACTCAGTTTGATGGTGTAAATGTTCTCTATTTTTGAGTCTATTAAAGGGGAATTAATTATAACATTTCTGCCAAGAAAGAGCCAGACATAAGGTCCAGATAGATTTTGTTGGATATACACTGCAGAATACATATCAGTTGCTATGAGCATCTCAAAAGTTAGGAATTGCAACCTATTGGGACTTTTTGCTCTTTACATCATGGTGTTCCTAAATAACTTTTTTGGTCCTGAGTATTTGTAATCCACCACAAACTGACAATTCAGCCCTACAGCAATATCTTAAATCAGTCAACTGTTTTAGAAATCCTTGAATTCAAACTGCTGTATACAGGATGTTTGCTATCAGGATAATTTGAGACCTAGGGCATCAATCTCAATTCCAGACATTTACTCGGTTTATTTCTGAACTGATTTTTCGCTGATGTTTCATTTGGGAAAACTACATATGAATTGTTGTGCTGTGATGCATCTAAATGTATGATCTAATCCAGCTCCAGGGCTGTGTTAAGTCACTGATCAGCAGGACACTGCAAGTGCATGGAATGCCAATATGATGAAACACTGGTTGCAAGCAATAAATTCTAAAGGTTCTACATTTCTAAATCAGAAGGAGCCACTTTACTGCTCTGAATGTTCTTCCAGATGACAATCTGTGGGATTTCAGAAATGAAATGACAAGCCACTCCACTTTGGAATTCTATATATTGAATTATGATTTACAGAATGGCCCATCTCTTTTAAGAGAAGTAAATCTAACCTTGTAGTTTACTACCATACACTTTTCCCCCTCAGTAATGTAGTTGTTTGGAGGAAATCAAGGAGCAAAGGAATGAATTAAACAGGGTCAGCCATCTAGCTTCCCAGTGACCCTTTCACCAAAAATAGGTAAGTCGTTTTGATGTCCATTCACCCACCCCCTCCCTGTCCCTGTCCAGGAATAGATTTGATTGGAATCTTCTCAATTATCTGTTCTTAACACCTGTCCAAGAGGCCAGATACAAGAAATTCCTGAGTCCCATGAACATTTAAAGCAAGTAGTGTGGGCCGGTGAAGTTCAACTCTTCATTAAAGTTTGTTTGATAAAATAATTATAATAACATAATTATCAAGGTCTCATAATTCCTACCATAGCAGTTTCTAAAATGACTCAACTCAGAAAATGAAACAAAGAACAAAGCATAGTTGATGTAAATAAAATAAAATGATTCCCCAAGAGTTTGAGCCTTATGGATGGTACTAAAATGGCAGACAAAGCATATTTCCAAGCCCTCTACTGAGACAGTGGCAGCAAAAGGAACTTATATGCCAAGTTTATATGTAGGTGGAACACAGATTTCCTTTTTTCTTATTATTTTTGTTGTTTTTAAATTTAAACGTAACATGCGATAAATACATGGATCTAAAGTAGATAGATCATAAGTTTCCATTTCTCCATTTTGACATTTTTTATGGCTATATAACTACCACACAAACCAAGATAGAGAACATTACAAGTTTTACCATATTTTTTTATTTAATCTACCCCCTAAACAATCATGTGTGATTGTATGTGTGTGAATATAATATATATATTAAATATATATTCTGAATATAAGTCCTTTGTCAGATAGTTCCTGCAATAATCTCCTCCCTGCTTGTGGCTTACTTATTTATTTTCTAAATGGTGCCTTTCAAAATTAATGTTTAATTTTGATACTGTCCGAATTTTTGGACTTCATCTTTTCTGTTTCATGCCTCTTATGTCTTATTTAAGAAATCTTTACCTACCACAGGTCATGAAGACTGTTCCTATGTTCTCCTCCATAAGTTCTGTAGTGTCCATATTTACTTTTATGATTCACTCCAAGTTAATTTTGTATATCCTGTGAGGTAAGTGTTGACGTTCATTTTTTTCCATTAAAACAACTGAGTTGTTCAAGAACCATTTCTTGAAGAGATTCTCCTTTGCCTGTTGAATTCCCTTGGTGCTGCTGTAAAGAAAAAAAAAATCACTTGATAATACATGTGTAAGTATACTCTGGACTCTTTTTTTTGTTCTATTATATGTTGGCCCTTACCACAATACTACACTTCCTTGATGATCTTCAGTTTATCCTAAGTATTGAAATCATCTAGTATAAGGTTTCCAACTTTGTTGTTCTTTTTCAAGTATGTTTCGTCTACTCCATCTCTTCTGTATTTATATATATATATACGTATATATATATATACACACACACACATATATATGTATATATTTCAGAATCAGTTTGTACGTTTCTATAAATAGCTTGTTGAAGTTTTGAGTAGAATTATACTCAATGTGTGGACCAATTTGGGATGAATAGGCATTTTTTTTTTTAAGACATAGAAGACAGAAAGCTGATTAGTATTATATTCATTTTTTTTTAAGATTTTATTTATTTGATAGAGAGAAACACAGCCAGAGAGGGAACACAAGCAGGAGGAGTGAGAGAGGGAGAAGCAGGCTTCCCGCAGAGCAGGGAGCCCGACGTGGGACTCGATTCCGGGTCTCCGGGATCATGACCTGAGCCGAAGGCAGTCGCCCAACCAACTAAGCCACCCAGGCGCCCCGGAAGAATAGGCATTTTTAAAATTAATTTGTTTGTTTGTTTGTTTGTTTATAGATTTTATTTATTTATTTGACAGATAGAAACACAGAGAGGTAACACAAGCAGGGGAAGTGAGAGAGGGAGAAGCAGGCTTCCCACGGAACGGGGAGCCCCATGCTAAGCTTGATCCCAGGACTCCGGGATCATGACCTCAGCCGAAGGTAGGAGCTTAACGACTGAACCACCCAGGCGCCCCTAGAATGGCCATTTAAAAAAAAAAAAAATTGTGAGTTTTCCAATCTACAAAGGCTTATGTCTTCATTTATTTAAATTTTTTACATTTTCCTTGGCAATATTTTGTAGTTTACTATGCAGAGTTTTGCACATCACTGATTACATTTATTTCTTGGCATTTGATATATTTTATGCAATACAAATTTTAAATATCATTGTCAATATTTAATTGCTAGTTTATATTCTGTGTATTCTTGATATTGCTAAATACACTCACTAGTTTTGGTATATTTTTGTAAATTCCTCATTATTTTCTATGTAAATAATTATTCCATCTATAAATGAAGACAATTTTAATTTTTAAAAAAACTTTATTAAATTTTAGGGGTGCCTGGGTGGTTCAGTTGATTAAGTGACTGCCTTTGGCTCAAGTCATGATCCTGGAGTCCCAGGATCCAGTCCCGCATCTGGCTCCCTGCTCAGCAGGGTATCTGCTTCTCCCTCTGCCTGCCCCTTCCCTCTCTTGTGCTCTCTCTCTCTTTCTCAAATAAATAAAGTCTTTAAAAAATTAATTTTTAATTTTTAAATTTTCATTTCTTTAATTACTTGTTTATTTAATTTACTTTATTCAACTAGTTTGGGCTTTCAGCAAAATAATAATAGCATCCCATAAATGTAGTTTTTAATTTTTATAACTAAAGCTCAAACTTTTTGAGTAATTCGTGAGGCTACCAGCAATGTAGAGGAGTGCCTATTCTCTTCAGCACTCACTAGAACTAGATGTTTTAGATAATGTTACCATTACTTAAAACTTTTATCAGTCTGATGGATAAGGAATGATATCTATCATGCTTTAACTTGCATGAATAGAGCATGAAATAAAGATTTAAAAAACATAATTTTACTAATATAACATAAATACAGAAAATGTAATATCTTTTCTCTTTATTACCAGTACACAGAAATAGAAAATGGAATTACTCATCTTTTAATCGTTTAGAAATGCATTTACTGAAGACACAGGGCCAATATGAAGAAACTTATTAAATATAAACAAATATAGAATAAGATAATATAGTTAAGTGCAATACAATCCCACCATGACTCTTAATGCTTTTTGTTGTGTTTTGTTCTGTTTGGGGAACGAGATGAAAATATTTTAAAGTGTAGATGATGGAATGAAGCTCTGAGAATAATAAAAACAATAAAAATAAGGAATATGGAAGAGGAGCTTGCTTTCCAGCTATTAAAAATTACTATGAAGCCACAATCAAGCACTGGGATAGGCATATAGATTAGAAGAACAAGAAATATCAGCCAGAATTATGTGAAATGGTCAAAATTTACAATTTTAGTTCATTGGGATTTTTAAAAAAATGAATATAGTATTGGCATAGATGGCTGTTTACCTGGAAGAAAACAGCTAATTCACTTTTCATTTTACACAAAAATATGCATTTGATACAATTGGTAATATAAATACTAAAAATAGTTTGAGAATGTGTAGGAAGATTTTATATGACTTTCTATAAGAGAGACACCCTGAGGCAAGATGAGAATTTCATAAACCATAAAGAAAATGAATATACTATGCACAATATATTTAAATTTAATATTTAATGCCAACTGATACATAATGCAAATTTCATTCTAATTACAAATATATTTATATATAACAGTACCAGATACCATTAAAAATAAGATTAGGAAGAATACATAAAACACATATCATTGAAAATGAGTTATTGCTGCAAACATAAAAAGATATTCTATAAAGAGAAAATGGGGAAAAACATTTAAGTGAAAAATGTGCAAAAGGCTGAAATGGGGGAATTCACCAAAACAAATTCAAAGTGTCTGTGTGTGTGTGTGGTTCTTTTATTTAAGAAAAGCCACTATTCCCCTTGTAAAAGTGATGACTAATTAAAAAGAATATAGGCAATTAAACAAAGTACTTTAAAAAAAAATTATTTATTTATTTGACAGAGAGAAACGCAGCGAGAGAGGGAGCAGGGAGCCTGATGTGGGGCTCGATCCCAGGACTCTGGGATCATGACCTGAGTTGAAGGCAGTTGCTTAACCAACTGAGCCACCCAGGCACCCCTAAGAAAAGTACTTTTTTTTTTAAAGATTTATTTATTGATTTATTTGACAGAGAGAGAGATCACAAGTGGGCAGAGAGGCAGGCAGAGAGAGAGAGGAGGAAGCAGGCTACTCGCCCAGCAGAGAGCCCAATGTGGGCCTCGATCCCAGGGCCCTGAGATCATGACCTGAGGCTTTAACCCACTGAGCCACCCAGGCGCCCCTAAGAAAAGTACTTTTAAAGAACAAAAGAATCCCAAATTCCACCATCAGAAATAATGTTATGTTAATCCTAGTTCAACAAAATTCCACATACTATTCTCTGCATCTCCACAGATAGAATGGTTTGATAGATGGGCAAAATACTTTTATATAAAAATGGTTCATAATATATAAGTATTTAAGTCAAAATACTGAATTCTTCTTTGCTTGAATTTAACTGAAGAAAAAGATACTGAAATAAAATTGAAATAATTTATTGGACTTTAAATATCACTCCTTTACCAAAGAAAATATGTCTTTTAAGGTTGTAAGTTTGGGAATATTTTTTCAAAAATAGTAAAAGACTGTCATCAGTTTTTCTTGAACTACATTTCCATTATAAAGAATATTTTTACTCCCCACTATAAAAAATGAAGAAAATAGCCATCTCATATTTTTTACATTTTTTCTTTTTCTCAAACTTAATTATTTTTACACTTCCAAAATTCAAATTACTTAAATTCTATTCTATATTTTGTAATTGTCTGGATTGGTTCTATTTTTTAAATCAGTAACCACAATCAATTCTTTAATCATGGCTCCTTATTTCTAAGTCCTTTGTTTTACTCTTTGCTAAATTTCAAGTGCTGTTTTCGAGAAGAGTTCAAGGGTGCTACATTTCTTTTACTCTTCTGTTAAGAATGGTTGTTTATTTTTTAAATACATATGGATATTTCATTTTTCTTTAGAACTTTGAGATATTGCTTTGAACTTTTAAGGTATTATTCTATTATTTTCTGGCATCGAATGTTGCTCAGCACAAGGCTTGTGTTAGTTAGCTTGAACTTCTTCCATCATTTCAAGGTTTTTTGTAGCTGGATGAGTATTTTTTTTTCTTTTTTGTTGACGCTAAATAACATTATGAGAACATAACTCGACATTGTCTTTTCATATTTTCCTGAAACTTGGTGTCTTTCTTCATTTGATGAAAAAAAATTGTTTAAAATTTTGGAGGCTATTTCTTTTTCCTGTTCCATTTGTGAGATTCTCTTCTTCAGGGACACTGTGTTTAGCTCATCTTTCTCCATTCATGGACTTTCTCTATTGGCTTTAAAATATTTCCCTTCTGTCTTTTCCTTATCTCTGTTATTCATTCTATTCCTAATTTCTCCTCTATGTCATTATTTTCAGTTTTATCTCCGTTTTTTATTCCTTGCTCTTTCTCTTTATTATTTCTATATCAGTGTTTGCTTTTTCCAATTCCAATCCCCCCAAATAATACCATTTTGTTTTAACTGGATCCATCTCCAGAGTAACATGTGAAGAATTTCCTTCTATTTCTTTGGGTGTTTTCTTCTAGGCTAGGTTTTTGTTCCTTTCATGCTGTTTCCCTTCTTTTCTGTCATTTTCCCCCTTAAGTATTTTGCATATTTGATGTGCTTTTCCCACTGTGTGCCTTTGCAGTTGGAGTTTTTTCCAGGGACTTAACTTTGAGAGCATAGTGTTTGGGGAGAGTGGTATGGGTGTCAAGCCCAACTGAGATGACATAAGATCTGTTCCCATCCTGGGCCGGCACGCACATGAGAAACCTTGGGTTTGACATTGGACCCCGATTTCTGACCTGTCTCCTGTCATTCCATTCCTTCTAGCTCATACTGGCAACAAACATGTTTCTACCTTAGAACCTTTGCATTTGATATTTTCTTGACCAGAAACACTTTCCCACATATTTCTTCTTGTAGATATCACTTTATTTATGACTACTCAAATGCCCCTGCCTCTGAGAAGGCTCCCAAGGTGCCCTCTCTCTCCATGCAACCATCACTTCTTTCAACACTGACACCAGGCTGTTATTTTATTTGTATTGTTTTTCTCAAGCTGTTAGAATGCCCCCTTACAGCACAGGGATGTTGCCAATAGTATTCTCTTATATTCACAATCCTAAATATGGCTCATATAGGCTCTCAATAAATTTCTGATAAATTGATAAATGAAGTAAATGTTAGGCAGGAAGCTAGGCATGAGCAATGGACTTTAGATGTCCTGAGGGACAACTAAGGACAGCCTACCCAGGGACCACCCCATTCCACCCACCTAGAGTGTGTTTATGACGCAACATCCTGGCAGAGCAATAGTTAAGTTTGTTGTTCTTGTTGTGCTTGTGTGGAAAGCAGCAGCTGTCTATGTGACCTATGTCTCATGAATAGAAGTAATGTGGTTTCCCAGCCAGTGCAGGCATTTTGAATACATCTTGGGAAAGGACATGCCTTAGTTGGCTAATTATCATATAATCCAGGCCTGTTGCTCAAATGTTGTGACCCTAGGACCCATCTGAAGAAAAAAAATTGACATAAACCTACACCTTGGAGTTTCGTACACTTTTGTCTTTCTTGAATGGCCCACTCCTCTCTTGGAATGTATTTTAATAAAATTTTGCTCTATTTTACTTCCATTTCACTGCCCTGATTCTTCACTGTGACAGCAAAAAGAACCGAAGTTTCTTTCTTTTTCCATTTCACTCTCTGTAACCTAAGTAACCACTGCTGATATTGAGAATAATTAAGAATAGATCATATTTATCAATTATTCTCAATAGAAACTGTCTCCTTTTCTTTCTCTATATTCAATTAAATGGATGGATGTTTTGTTATTTTTCCTTGTCCTTATTTTTTGAAAATCTTCCATAAAGAATATAATGAAACAATGATATGACATAGAACTCAGAAAATAACCTGGAAATGAATCAAAAATAACAGTTGCCTATTTTTGACTGCTTACTATGATTCCTACTCCATATTATTTCTTTATACAAGTTAATTTTAATTTCGTATAGCAACACTACAGGTAGTTTTTATCCTAATTTGACAAATAAGAAAACCAGGCTTACCATACATGAGGTTGTATAGCTAACAAGTGCTAGAAAAGTGATCAAATTTAGGAATTCCTTATTCTACCACCTACGATCCTTCTAACCTACCAAGTTGGACAAATATAAAAATAGGTGTCTTTTAGTAAAGGAAGGAGACAGAATTCTGTGAATTATTTCCCTTGGAAAAATAGAGTGAACCTGTTTGAGGATGCCTAGGGAGATGGAATGGAAACTTGACCCCTTCTGGTGCTGACTGGTCTTTCAATGTTTCTATTCGGAACACGTTACTTAGCCTCTATGGACATTACTTTTAAAACAGGTGTCTGGGGGCGCCTGGGTGGCTCAGTTGGTTAAGCAACTGCCTTCGGCTCAGGTCATGATCCCGGAAACCCGGGATCGAGTCCCACATCGGGCTCCCTGCTCGGCAGGAAGCCTGCTTCTCCCTCTCTCACTCCCCCTGCTTGTGTTCCCTCTCTAGCTGTGTTTCTCTCTGTCAAATAAATAAAATATTTAAAAAACCAAAAACCAAAAAAAAACCACAGGTGTCTGGCAGGTATAATAGTCCATCAATGTTTGTCAAATAAACATATCAATGCATATATCTATCCATGAATGGTGTTCATTGCATGTTCACTAAGTTTTCTCCTAACGTCAAGTATAACTCCCACAGATGTCCTCGATATTAATACCACATTGAAATGATTCCTAAATGTGTACCCTGTTTCTACATGAAACTGACATGGTATTTATTTATTTATGTTAAAAGATACATATATTTCATTTATTTATTTATTTATTTCCATGAGAGAGAGAGAGAAAGCACAAGCAGGGGGAGCTGCAGGCTGAGGGACAAGCAGGCCCCCTGCTGAGCAAGGAACCTGATGGGATGCAGGACCCTGGGATCAGGACCTGAGCCAAAAGCAGATGCTTAACTGACCCAGGCCCACAGGCGTCCCAAAACTAATATGGTTTTTAAACTCATTTTTAAACTCTTTCAGTACAGTCATGCTAACTTGTCATGGCTTCTAAAGTACCAAGAAGTAACCCTAATCTGGTAAAGCTCAAGCCACAAGAAATTAGTACATTCGATATTATCTAAAAAAAATAAGATTTGGGGAATATCCAATTTCTGGCCGTAATAGAAATAGCTGTAATCAATTGAGATGCAATAATTTCAGATAATCCACTGTCTTTCTTTACATGAAGACAGTTTATCTACACAAGGACAGATGATACAAATATGTGTAAGAGAAATAAGTTAATAGCAGGAGATTTGTCTCAGTACACTGAAGCCAGACTTGAGTCATATCTCATCAATAGGAATAATAAGGGAAGTCTGATGATAAAATCGGTAAACAGGGATTTTTCTCCATAAAATAAACTGAGAAGTCCACTGACAATACCCAATCAGGTTGTCACATTAGCTTATAACCATTTGCTATATTATTCTTTGCTCTAGGAATGAGTGATACAAAGTCCCTATAATACACAATGATGTTCTAAATTCAGTAATCCTTCCATAGCCTCTCATTTTCCCCAAGATTTTTTCCTTTTTTTTTTTTAAACAGGACTTACAACGTTCTCTGTGACAAGATGTAATTGAAAATACTCAAGCTGTGAAGCCCAATAGATATTGGTTTAGATCCCAGTTCATCTTTCCCAATTGTGTGCTCTCAGGCAAATTCTGTAATGTAGAATAGAATCTGAACATACTTCCCTATTTTAAAGATAGGCATACTAATGCCTAGTTCACAGAACTGTTTCAAAAATTCAAGAAATTATATATAAAGAGGCTAACAGTGCCCAACACATAATAGGTCTGAAAAAATAGTTTTCCTCATCTTTTTCCTTCCCCTTACCAAGGTAACAGTAAATGAGAATATTCATATTTACTTCTGTTTTTTAAATATTGTGATGTTACTATGGCTTGGATTTGGCTAAAACTATACTCACATTCTGAAAAGGGCCTGGTATCTTCAAGTATAACTGTAGCCTTTCAGAGAAATTTTGAAATTATGAGAGCCATCAAGACTCACAACTGACAAGACATTTTTATTATTTTTTAAGTTTTTAAAGCAGTAGCTAATTTTTAGTACATCCTTTAAAACCACCCCCATGTTAAACATTTGTCCATTGGCATGGGAAAACTTTCCTCCTTTAGCTTCTGGGGCCATCAAAAAATAAAACAGAATTTTTAAAAACACAAAGGAGAAAAGATAGTCAAAGATTCATTACCTCCTTGTTTTACAAAAGAATTATCAAGTCCTTACTCAAAGCCATGTACTGCTCAGGGAAGAGAGGCGACATCAGTGACCTCATGGAGCATAACATTCTAGCTGGGGGAGACACACATAAGTAACAGATCAATGTTAGGATTTAGTACAAACAGAGTGCCATAGCACAGGGAAAAAAAAAGGTAAGGAAGTTGGGGAGTTTTGGGACAAGGAGAAAGTATAATTCTAAATAGTGCGGTCAAGGTATTGTCAATGAAGCAAAGACTTGGAAGATGTAAGGAAAGAGCCCTGGAGGTTCCCGGGAGCAGATCTGACTTCCTCAGTAGGCATGGCACAGCAGGCATAGTGCCTAGGGCACACCATACTTTTGGGGGACTATGAAACTATTTTACTTTTTTTTAATCAGAAGGAAAAAAATGAACTCTAAAGAGTTGAAGAAAATGTTCAAATTTTTAACACAGACTGGACTGTAGTTATCTTTACAGCAAAACAATCATAAAATATACTTTTAATATATAGAAAGCATATTTGAATATTACACATGTGTGTAATAATGTATATGGTATATATGCATATTTGGGTTTTGATGGAGAAAGGTGCCCACAGGGCAAAGTGCTTAAGGTCCAGGAAGTTCATAACGCAACCCTATTCGGGAATGGGCCTTCTAATCAACTGACTCATTAGCATCAGAATGAAATACATTCGGGAAGAATTTGTAGGGCTTTTGGAGACTTACAAAACCAAAAATACTTCATCATTTAAGTCCTGATATTGCATTTTAAATCCTCAGACACCTAATTAGAAGACAATAGATGAGCTATAGAAGTTAAAAGCAGAAATAGCTCCTTTTTTTTTTTTTTTTTACCATAGGCTGCCCATTTATTACTTCTTATGAATTTTCCCAGTGTCTCTGATGCCACTCACACTGACAAAAAGCACTCAATGTACTATAAAGAGTTAGTACTGGCTGGCTTACAAAAAATAAAAACTCATCCTAATGATACAAGTAAAAAAGAATTGGTGGTAATGTATTTTCATTGAGCAAATCATGGAATAGTAATGAGGAGTTAAATTTAACTTACTCAGGATATCCCCTAGGACCAAGTCAAAGTGTATCTCAGGATCATAGAGAAGAAGGTAAGAAGCAGAATGAGAAATTATAACACTTGGGTGTCAAAAGTAATTTGAAGAACTAGGTTAATACACAAAATATCACCAACTGAATTCAAGAATTAATGAGAGTTTTTAGAAGTTAGAAATCTGTTATTTTTTTATGTAGATTTGGGGGAAATTTAAAAATTCCATTTATATTCAACCATTTTTATTTTCATTCTCACATAAAGGAGTCCCTATATTCTTTAGACTCTCACCTTGTAGCTGCATTCAAATTTCAGAATTCATATTTTGAAGAAAACTTTCCTTACCACTTTTTTAAAAAATATTTTATTTATTTGACAGAGAGAAACACAGCTAGAGAGGGAACACAAGCAGGGGGAGTGAGAGAGGGAGAAGCAGGCTTCCCGCCGAGCAGGGAGCCTGATGTGGGGCTCGATCCCCCGTCTCCGGGATCATGACCTGACCCAAAGGGCAGTCGCTTAACCAACTGAGCCACCCAGGCGCCCCTCCTTATCACTTTTTAATAAATGTACTGAGTCTATCTGTGGGTGGGGCTAATGGTAGTATAGCAATGGAATATGTATGCATGTGAAAGAGAGATGAGATTGAAAATGACTGATTCACGGGAGAGGAAAGAAGCAGGCAGTGTATCCTAAGAAACAGAAATGAGCAGGCTTCCTTCCATACAGCTTCTAATACGAAGTTTTGTTATTTTCTTAGCTGCTCTTGTATCTCTTTATTAATCTGTCATCCATGAAATTCTCCCTAGATTCCCACATTTTACTCTGTCATAGGTTTACAGGTATAAACAGCAAGGTTGTAATTCTTATCACTTAAATAAATCAGAGGAAAAAATTAGATATGGAATAAGTCAGGGCATAGGAAAAAACGCAAGAAGGGCGCCTGGGTGGCTCAGTTGGTTAAGAGACTGCCTTCGGCTCAGGTCATGATCCCGGAGACCCGGGATCAAGCTCCACATCGGGCTCCCTGTTCAGTGGGAAACTAGCTTCTCCCTCTCTCACTTCCCCTGCTTGTGTTCCCTCTCTGGCTGTGTTTTTCTCTGTCAAATAAATAAATAAAATCTTAAAAAAAAAAAACCCACAAGAGTTGAGATAAATAATATGTATTCTATAGAAGTATTTTGAGGATTTAAAAGATTATATAACTACATGTATATAATTATATATACTACATGTTTATAATTTATATATACTATTGAAGATGAATTAATTTAGCAATTACTTGATATATTTTTCTTCTTTCATTCTTATTTATCAGAAAAACTTACAATTAAAAAAATAAGCCAAATGTTCTGATTTAGTGGTGGCTGACCACAGTTAAATAGAACACGAAGAAGCCATTTAGCGATTATTTCTTTCCAGGGTGCCTGGGTTAAGCAACTGACTGTGGATTTCACCTCAGGTTATGATCTCAGGGTCCTGGGATAGAGCCCTGCATTGGACTCCCCACTTAGTTGGGAGTCTACTTGTCTCCAGTCCTTCTGCCTCTCTCATCTGCATGCATACATTAGCTCTGTCTCTCAAAAAAATAAATAAATCTTTAAAAAAAAAAGAAATTATTTCTTTCTGGTACGCCTTCCTTTATCCTCCTATGTACATTGTCTAAACCTCTCTTAGACTTTAATCAGAACAATTATAATATAATCCCCATTGTGAATATGAGTATTTCCATTTTCCCTTTTAATTGTATGTATTTAAAATTGCCATCTTATTTACTTCTGTAGGGGGCTTGCTTCTGAAAGAAACCTAGAAAAGTAAAGGTGCTTAGTAAATATTTGGTTAATTAAATTAAATATTAAGAAAGTAAGTTTTGGGGTGCCTAGGTGGCTCAGTTGGTTGGGCAACTGCCTTCGGCTCAGGTCATGATCCCGGAGACCTGGGATTGAGTCCCACATCTGGCTCCCTGCTCGGCGGGAAGCCTGCTTCTCCCTCTCTCACTCCCCCTGCTTGTGTTCCCTCTCTGGCTGTGTTTCTCTCTGTCAAATAAATAAAATCTTTAAAAAAAAAAAAGAAAGTAAGTTTTACTATGCTATCCTTCAGAGCATAAGAAATTCATTCTGTGGTTATAAGGTGTAGCATGCATAATTTTATTAAGTGATGGCTTAGAGATACAAAGTTTTTTAATACATTTCTCAAACAATTTATGATTTACTGATTCTTGGGAGATGTACTATTAATATATTTGTCACACTCATAAGATCAGGAGAGAAAGTTGGGTGAAGAGGCTTGAAGGAGAAAAGAGAAGTACAGGACTAAAATCATGGATATTGTAGGCATATGGATTCGCACCTCTTCACTGAACTCAAAGGACACTCCATTCTCCTGGAGAGTTATTTGTAACTCTGGATGGTCAGATAATTGCCTGTTAAATAGTGAATGAAAATTGTCAGGGGGTGACTGAAAATGCAAGCCATTTACATTCCTCAGGAGAATTTGCAAAGTAGTTCTATAGCTCTAAGTACTTTAAAGGAAAGTGGGTTGAAGGGTCATTGGAGAGAGATGCAACTGATAAAGGTTGATTGGAATTTCTTGTCGTATTAGCCAGTTAATGGTGTATTTAAATTATCCTGTAGGCTCTTTCATTATACCTTAATGTTCAGAATTTAACTCTTTTTGAGTGTGAAAGTCCTAGATGAATTTTTCAAATTCAGAGATGAATAATTCAAATACAGGGAAGAGAATATGACTTAGACCCAGAAGCAAGGTGAAGAGAAGCCTGGCACTTTGGCCACCAAGTGAGGAGATAAGCAAGGTAGGGTCTATTTTATAGAAAGCTGCTAAAACCATCATCACTGGGTGAGAACATAAGATTTGGACTGAGGGGTACATAAGAGAGGATTTATCATTTCATGTTGTATTTGAGAGGGATTTTAGAAGAAATATACATCAATTTGTAATAAAATTTTTAAAAATAGTTTGTTGATGTTTGTTGTTACTTCGTTATTTGCAGCTTAGAGTTGTAGCCCATAAAATGTATGGGAATACATCTTCCAAAAAATTAACCAGAGATTGCCCTACAAAATATAGAATACAATTTAGATAAGTATTTTTGTTCAACATTCCACAGATCTTCCAACATGTTTTCCACCCATTATTAATATAAAGTTTTTTAATATTAGAGAACACATATGTTACCAATACACTTAAAGTCATGTTTCAGAGCAACTTTTAAATAACTTCTGCTACTTTCCTCACCAATTCTTTACTGTTTCTGTGTTATAGCATCCTATTTATAATAAAAAAAAAATTGCATCCAGGTAGACTGAATCTTACATTGTGGTGAGGACTCTGCATGAAATGAGCAATGCCAGATAATACCTCTAAGGAATTAAGTTTGTGACAGCCAACATGTGTGGTCCGTGGACGGGCAGCAAGAGCTCACCCTTGAATTCCTTAGAGACGTCAAATCCCAGGCCCTATCCCAGATCTGCTGAATCAGAAACCCAGGGGTGGGCCCAGGAATCTGTGTTAACAAGCTTTTCAGGGAATTCTAAGGCACACTCAGGTTTAAGAACTATTGATTTGCATACCATGGTTAGGTTCTTAACATAGAGAAGAAGGCACTTCTCTACTCAGCTTCCTTTCGTTCTTCTTCCTCTTTTATCAGTTATTTAAAAACCCAGAGCTACACATAAAACTATGTTCCTCAAATTGACTGTCCTTTTCAGCTTCAGCTCCTAAGTGCCTCTGTTCTAGAACCTCAAGAAGCACTTTTTTTTAAATAGCTCATATTCCTAATGGGGAACACAGTATTTTGCAAAGTGTAGAAATAGATTTCAAATGATGTTTAAAGAGGTTTCATTTTAATCTGCATAGTTAATATATATATGATTTTCTATACTGAGAAGAAAATTAAACTTGAAAGGCCTCACAAAAATTAAAGAAGAAAGTACTAAAAACACCCCATCTGACTTGGAAAGGTTGTAGAAACCAAACTACTCCAGATTTTAAAAATTAACGTGGTTGGAATGATCTTTTTCTAAATCAAGGGATACTGAATAAAGTCAACTTAAATCTAAATTTCAAAAGCATGATTAAAGAATACTTTTTAATATTTTTTAAAAAAAATAAGTTTTTACTACTACTGCTTACAGAGTCAGTTTGTAATCGTTACAAATTTTTAAAGAGTGGCTGGAGGGTGTCACTATACTTAGTTTTCAAGTAACACAGCCAGAAAACACCCTTGGAAATATCACTTGGGAGGAAGGAATGTTTCTTCTTTAAGAGCACAGTGGAAAGTTAGCACCTATTGAGTGGGAATAATTAATCACTGAACTTTTTCCATGTAGAAAGAATCTAAGCAGCTTTTTACTTCTTCCACAGCTTACTGCATGGGAAGGAAAATAGAGACTCCGAAGAAACTGTAAACTTTGGGGGATGATTTTAGTAGTGGATTCTGAAAGAGCAGCCAGAGATGATGTTCCTCACTGAGTTCTTGAGCTTTAGTGTAGATAAAAATCCAACATGGGCTATTGTCCAAATTATGATTCCACATCCCACCTCCCATTGGAGTTCCCAGTGATACCAATTCAACAGACCTAGGGCATTGCCCAGTAATTTGCATTTTTGACAAGTACACTGAGATGATTCTGATAAGATGGTAAAAATTTCACACTGAGAAAACTGACCATGATCTACTATTTCTACTATTTCCACTTGCAGGGCTAAGAAGCTGTAAGTGTAATATGATGAGTACAGAGCAATATATAGAATTGTTCAATTACTATAAGGTATACCTAAAACTAGTATAATTCTGCATGTTATCGATACTGGAATTAATATTAAAAACTTAATTTAAAAAGTGAAAAAAAATAAAAACATGGTTTAGATTTTATTTAATAAACATCTTTGAAAAGGATTTTTTTTTTCTCTTATAAATTTAGTAACATTTTCCCGGAAAAGCTTTTCGATAACACTTGTTTGGAACAGACTGGATCAAACTGTAACATTCTATTCTTTTAAAGTAAAAAAAAAAAAAAAAAAAAAAAAAAAAATTCTATTCTTTTCTGGTGCAAATAGACAAAAATATTTGATGGTGTTGAAAGTGTCAAAGGGGACGCCTGGGTGGCTCAGTTGGTTAGGCAACTGCCTTCGGCTCAGGGCATGATCCTGGAGATCCGGGATCGAGTCCCACGTCGGGCTCCCTGCTCTGCGGGAAGCCTGCTTCTCCCTCTCTCACTCCCCCTGCTTGTGTTCCCTCTCTGGCTGTGTTTCTCTCTGTCAAATAAATAAAATCTTTAAAAAAAAAAAAAAAAAGTGTCAAAGATAAACAAAGCCAGACACTAGCTAGAATGGTAAGGGCAGATTTTAA
>PITA01003173.1:0-144496 GCA_004023965.1 Spilogale gracilis
TCGATGCGGGCCTGGAGGTGACACATCAGTGTGAATGCCGACTCATGGCTGTGTTGATTCCTGGAATGCCCGGAAGAGGTGGGGGGGTCTGACTCACCTGTAACTCCTTGATCTTCTTCTGTAGCTGCATGGCAAGGGCCTGCTCATCTTCAATCTTGCTTTGCAGATTGCTCATTTCAAACTCTTTCCTGTTAGAGGAACATATTGTGACAGTCACAGATATAATAGTAATTTCCCCATGGAAGTTTTGTCCTCGTTGCTTACTTTTTGAGTTTCTCATCGAGTTGCTGCTTGTCATTTTCGACATCCATTGTGGATTCTTGAGCCAATTTCAGGTCTCCCTCTAGTTTCCTTTTTGCTCTTTCTAGATCCATTCGGATTTTCTTTTCTTGTTCCAAGGACCCTTCAAGCTAAAAGTTAATAATGCGTGAATACAGTTTCTAGAATGTTGCCTTTCATTGCAGGTTGGCCTTGTAAACATTTAACTCCCATCTAATAAGCAGGTTATTTTTGATTTTTTTTACGCATAAGACAAATTTGTCCCATTCGTTCCATTCCCCTTGCTATTTATCTAATCCAAGGAGTCATCATTTGAAACGTGAACCATACCTCATTATGATATGTACAGTAAACTACTAAGGAGATGCCATGCCTTCTGAATCTCCCCACTGGAAGCCACTGTGACTAGTGCTTCACCACACCCCATAGACACCATAGCAGTGTTTCTAAACGATGACTTTTGCCAGGTTCTGCCTTACTCAGACATTTACAGTGGGTTCTCTGATATAAGATCACATTTTATGCTGAATTCATCTTTCAGATTCCTTATTTGGAATCCCCTTCCTCCCTGTAAGAAGAAAACCTTATGGATATTACACCTCTTTGCTCTTGCTGTGCTCCCCACTTAGAGCACCCTCTCTATTACTTCCCTTAGACATTTGTTTTTTGATCCCAACCAAAACCCATTTTGTGCGTGTAGCTTTTCCTGGTACACAGAATAACCCTCTTTTCCCCTATTTCTTTTACCCATATTGTCTGTTAACTAAACTTTATTTATTTACTCCATGGGTGTGCATCTTAGACCTTGTGTCAGAATAATGTCTTACAGTACTTATTCTTTGGAAGCTCTTGAAAAATACTCATTACATCATTAGAATGTAAATTCAGGCTTAGTTTGTTACTAAATAAAAAATTATTTTTTACATGATATTAGGCTTACATCATCCACTTGTTGTTCAAGCTTGATTTTAGCTTTGGTCAGGGTGTTGACTTTGTCCTCTTCTGCCTGCAGGTCATCCAGGGTCTGCTGGTGGGCCTCTTGGAGGGCCTTCTTCTCCTTGGTCAGCTTTGCAATAGTTTCATCCAGACCTGCCATCTCTTCCGTGAGGTTTTTCACCTTGAAAATTAAGAAAGAAATGATATCTGTGGTAAAGCATCTTAGTAAGATGGCAGAACCTCTGTGTGGTAGAACAGAACATGATTCATACCTTGTTCTCTGTGGCATGCTTCTCCTTTTCAACCTTGGCCAGGGTCAGCTCAAGGTCATCGATGTCTTTCTTGAGCTCTGAACACTCATCCTCCAATTTCCTCTTCTTGGCCGTCAGCTCGGCATTGATCTCCTCCTCATCCTCTGCTCTCTCAGTCACCTCCTTGATCTTGGCTTCCAGCTGGATTTTGGTTTTGATCAGCTGGTCACATCTTTCCTCTGCATCAGCCAAGCTATCTGCTTCCTGAAAAGGGAGAATAGGTACTTTTAGATTTCAGTACTCTGGACATTGTTTCAGATTTTATTAGTATTTTGAAGCCAAACAAGTGAATTGTGTTTTAAAGCCTTAGGTTAATTCTTTTTTTTTTTTTAAAGATTTTATTTATTTATTTGACGGAGAGAAACACAGCGAGAGAGGGAACACAAGCAGGGGGAGTGAGAGACGGAGAAGCAGGCTTCCCGCCAAGCAGGGAGCCTAATGCGGGGCTTGATCCCGGAACTCCGGGATCATGACCTGAGCTGAAGGCAGTTGCTTAACCAACTGAGCCACTCAGGCACCCCACCTTAAGTTAATTCTTATAAGCTTTCCTCATCTAGGAGATATTTATTGGGCACTTACTATGGCACTGGAGATTTTTTTTTTAAGGAATTTAAGTCAGGGTTCCTGGTGAAATTATGATACACTTCTGTCTGCTGATGATGAGCCTCAGGACACACTGTCCCTAAATACAGCATCTTGGCATATTGCGTACCACTGACTGAAGGAGTTTGAGAAAATGACTGAAGTAGGAAGCCCACTCTGACATCCTCCACTCACCCTTCTTCCCTGAAACAGGTCATTAAACTCCCATGTAAAAAGTACCTTCCCTGGACTAGGAGGAAAGAAGACATTCATATCACCAGAGATGGGAATTGAGGGCCAAGAAGGCTGTGTAACCTTGTTAAGCTAACCTTTATCTTCAGTTATTTCCTTGCCATTTACTACCCTTAGCTCAAAACCCTTTGGCTTGTCAATTCTTTATAAATCTATCATTTGTCTAAAAGATGTGCAAGCTTCCTGCTCCACTTACTTCTTTGGGTCTTCAGTCTCTTGTAAAGGCTCACATGGATGTGTATAAATCAATATATATGCATGCTTCCCTCCTGTTGATTGATTTTTAAATTTTCAGGCCCACCGAGGAACCTTATTAAGAGGGTCCAGGAAAACTGTTTCCTCCCCTTTGTGATGTCATCTACATTTAATGTGTTGGTGTATAATTTCAGAATAGTCACCTTTCTTTACTTCATATTTATTTCCTGAAAAGTTTAGTGTATGAAAAACAAAATGGTCGGATATCCAGCGAGTTGTTCAGAAGGAAAGGTAATACCTGGAAAGTGTCTTAAAGGGAAGATGTCCTACAGAGTAACTGGGAATTGGAATAAGGGGAACTGAACATGTTCAAAGGTGGTGTGTAGAAAAATAGCAAGCATGCTTCTCATGAGAGGGAATAGGGATTGGAATAGAAACTCTGGAGGAGCAGGGACCATGTCTCCTGCTTCAAGTTGTATCCCTGTCATTTGGAATATCCTTGTATATTTATTAAATGTGGAGAGTTGAGAGAATGATGCTGAAAAGTGGTCACACTATTCTCACTATTCTCAAAGGAGAGGAGTATGCTCAGACCAAACTTAGATATGCCCTACAGTTATCCACTGGCTCTCCAAGGTGTGATGTACCTCTCCTCAATTTGCAAAACCCTGTTGTACATGAACTACAGGGAAAGGCACAATGCCAACCTAGGAATGTACAGATAGTTCATTTTTCTTTAAATTTTCTAGTTGAGTGTCCCAAGCCTAAATACCCAACTGGACCAGTGTTGATTTGCTTCTGAAGTTATAGGACTACAGGGTCACTTTCAGGGCTTAAGTTGTTGGTCTTAGTAGCAAACTGAAAGTCTCTTGTCATTTGAATGTGGGTTAGACAGTGGTATATGAGCAAATATTTCTTCCCAGTCTTCTGGATGTCTTTGGGACATCAGAACAAGAATATCTACCCCATCTCATGCTTTGCTTAAAAACTGACACTCTCTGTAAAAAGTATTGCCATTATCCTTACAATGATTCTATTCTTTCAGGTACTGGAGAGTTTCTAAAGACAGAGTTGAGAGGGAAGTTGCCAGTTGATTTCATACTGGTTTCAAGTTGATGCATTTCCATCACAGTGTCACCTCCCTCTCCACTGTGAATATTGTTCTTTTTTCCACTGGTCTTATGCACTTTTTTCAGTAGGGGGAATCTTGCGGAGCAAAGATCACCTCACTTTTTGCTCACATTTTGCTAGGAAAAACATTAAGGGGAAAGGATAATTGGTTTTGTTTTTTCTTTTCCGACAGCAAAGGGTCTACCACAGTGCTTGGTAGTAATGTTGTTTCTGGGATTGTGTAGAACTTCTAAGGAGTTGTGAATTAGGAAAGATTGATAGTCCCTTAGTGAAGTGGAATCTAGACCTTTCTCCAGCAACCGCTGAACCAAAATGTTAACATCTGCTTGCAAGAAATGGGTCTGATACTCACAGCTTGGACCTGGAGCTGCAGGTCATTTTTCTCTTGCATGAGAACAACCATTTTCTCTTCCAGCTCTTTCCTTTTGGCCTCAGCCTTTGCAAGGTTTTCTTTGGTCTTCTCAAACTCTTCCTTCATGTTGGCCATCTCCTTTTCTGTCTCTGCGCTCTTGAGGAGTGGCTTGATCTTGAAATATAGCTTCATCCAGGGCCAGTGCTTGACATTCATGAAAGCACGGACATTGTATTGGATGCAGAAGATGGACTCTCTGTGATAGGAGCAGAAGTGGTCAAAGTCAGCAAAGTCAGGTTCCAACAGAAAGTAGAGTTAGAAGGGCCTAGACCAAGGGGGCTTGTAGAGTATCTCTATTAATACCTTCTCTCCACCATCTTCTGGTACTCCACTCTTGCCAAGAACCCTCTGCACCTGGCCTGGGTTCTAGTAATCAGCTGGGCCAGCTTGTCATCTCGCATCTCCTCTAGGAGCCCCAGAAGACCAGCTTTGAAAAAGACCTGTGTGTGGGAGGAGTTGCAGATCAGACACTATACATAAACTTCATAGGGACACGGATAACATCAGGTAGGCTTTAGAGACCATTACCTTGGTGTGACCAAATTTATACTGGGTGTGATCAATGTCGATGGACCCAAGAAGCTTCTCAGAAGCCTTCTTACTGTCAATGAACTGTCCTTCAGGGATAGCACTTGCATTTAATACCTTGTATCTGTTTAAGCCAAACAAATAAATGATAGAGCTATTGTCACCAAGACATCTTCTTGCCTTACTATACAAACGATGTAAACTTTGGGCAGTCTAGCAAACATAAACAAGAAATCATACCCATGTCTTTATTCTCTGTATATCAGA
Source organism: Spilogale gracilis (assembly GCA_004023965.1). Lineage (NCBI taxonomy): Eukaryota > Metazoa > Chordata > Mammalia > Carnivora > Mephitidae > Spilogale > Spilogale gracilis. Next base: position 4,894 of record PITA01003173.1, read on the forward strand.
GGGTGTCAAACTTTTGCTCTGTCAATACTGAGTTTGTCAAATGTGTTTCTCTTTTCTTCAATTATAATAGAAAATATAAAGAATTTTTCCATCGAAAAAATTAAAATAAATAAAAGAACTGCTTAGGATAATTTGCAATGAGAGAGTCTGACCTCTGTTTGAAGTCTGCATAAAGGATCCTGCTTGGGAACCCCTTCCTACAGATGCGGATCCCTTCCAGCACACCGTTACACCGCAGCTGGTGCAGGACAAGTTCATGCTCCATGGCCCCTAAGAGGAAGAGTATGCACACCTTATTTCATGGTCTAAAGCAAACATCCTGGAGCTTGTTTGGGCATAAGAGGGGTCTTACCAGGAGTCTTGGTTTCATTGGGGATGATGCATCGTACAAAGTGGGGGTGAGTGCTCCTCAGGTTGGTCATCAGCTTATTCAAATTCTCCTGTGGAATTTATGAATATTTGATTTTAAAAAGTACTGTTTTCATACATTTATATTTACAGACATAATCATTGTGACATCTGTGACATTGGCTCAGTTCTAATAGTATCAACTTATAGGATCCAATAATATCTAATTCAGGTATTATCTGAATAGTATCCAGATTTGAAAATGAGAAGTTATTTTTGGAATTTCCATATTCCCAAAATGCCCTTCTTTTTCCTGTTTTTGTGCATTTTAAACTTATATTTTTATTAGTCATTGAAGTGAACACTGCTGCTGAATTTCCTAGTGTGTGTTGTAGATTTAGTATAATATTCTAAATGTAGGGCAATATTCTACCCAGACTCTTTGGTCTAAATGTGTGATCTAGCTTTACAACTATTTCGGTGTCTTCTTCCAAATCCCTCATTTCTTTCTTTACCCTATTTTCAAATGTATCTGCTTCTCTATCACATTCCTATTCCTTATCCTAATTACAGAGCTATGTCCTTCTGCTCATTCCACAGAAAGTGGCCTGTTAGTGCTTCATGCTGGGAATTGGCAGAACACCAACAGCCATGTTACCAAGTATCAGAAGAAGGGTTCCAACTTGCGGAAATCCTGGTTTTTCAGAATAACTAAACCTTCCATTATTACAGATGGGATTGTCTTAAGAAAAGTAAATTTTCCTTCAAGAGCTATTCTTATCACATCTGGTTTTTTATTTCCTTTGTTTAGAATCAGACTCCAGTTCCCAACAGTGATCTTCTGTCATCAGCTTTCAAAATCCACTCATTTCAGTTCTGAGCCAGTATACATCTAAGCATATATATCATCTGGAGGCTCCCATAGCCTCCAGCAAATCTCATATTTTGCTTGGTCCTATCCCAGCAGAACCTTTTAAGTGTCAAGTGACCTTATTTCCTGGCCTCCCAATTTAATTTTACCATCTGATGCTGACTTTTTCAATTCACTCTCATCCCTCCTGACACCTTGTCTCCTATATGCTGAGGTGGTCTCTTCCAAATGACTCCGAACTCTCTAAGACTGTTCTGCCACCACCCACTGACTGTCTCTGAGTCATGTCCAGTTCTGGAATCCTTGCAAGATTACTTCCCTTTCCTCACAAATACAGTAAAATTTAAGTCCCCCAAACTAATAAGACATAGCAAAAGAAGTTCATACCCTGAAGAGAGCAGACACAGTCTGGAAAGAAGAACCCTTCTTCTTGCCGCCTTTCTTGCCACCGCCAGCCTCTAAGCGGGGCAGAGAGAGCACAAGCAATCATTGCATAGGCTTTGTCAGTGTATGTTCAATATATTGAATAAAGGATTACTTCTATTGCAATTTACCTGCTTCAGCAGCTGCTGCCCCAGAGAAGAGGTTAGCCAGAGTCTTCATTGCAGACTTCTGGTATAGCCCGACCACAGTCTCATTCAGGGGGTCCTTATTCTTGTCAAGCCATCCAGCGATGTTGTAGTCCACGGTGCCAGCATAGTGGACCAGAGAGAAGTGGGCCTCGACCTTGCCTTTGGCAGGCTTGGGCTTCTGGAAGTTGTTGGACTTCCCAAGGTGCTGCTCATAGAGCTTGTTCTTGAAGGAGGTATCTGTGGCCTTGGGGAACATGCACTCCTCTTCTAGGATGGAGAAGATGCCCATGGGCTGAAAAGATGAAAAGAAACATATGCCTTTCAGTTTTGTCTACTTGTAGAAGTAATATGTGATATCTTAATCCTATTTGAGTAAATTCATCCTTTAATTTCTTACAATTAATGAAAATTCATTCCTTGGGTCAGAAGTTGTTAAATTTGCAAATATTTATTGAGTGCCTGTTGAGATCCAGGTGCTGTGTCAGGCTTTGGGGTATGGTGGTGAGGGAGAGGAACAAAGAGCATACTCTCCTGGATTTTATGTCTTGCCCCACAGCTCCACAGCCATATTTCTCCAAGTGTGGCTTGCAAACTGGTTGCATCAGAAACACTTGGTGAGATATGCAGATTCCAAGGCTCCATCCACACTTCCTAAAAAGTTTTCTCAGGGGTGAGATTAGAAATTTTGCAATTTTAAGTACTTGTGATGAGTACAAATTGAGGTTTGAGAAATTCACATTTCAGTTGCCAGTAAAAATGAATCTAAGAATGACAAAGGGATATTGAGAAAAAAATAGTCTTTACTGTATGCTTTTATAAGGAAAGGTGGCTTTAAATATAAGGTCTTGCATTGCGAACTATTGGGAAATGTAGAGTTCTGGATGCTAGAGAAAATAGTCAGTCTCCTTTTACTGTAATATCTCCCTCAGAGTTAGCAGAAGGACTTTTCCTGATTTTGTTTACGAGTAGAAGTCTTGTAAGATTTTTCTCAGTGGTATAATCTGTGACCTGAAAAAAGGAAGCTAACCTTCTCGATGAGCTCAATGCAGGCAGCAAGGTCCATCCCAAAGTCGATGAACTCCCACTCGATGCCCTCTTTCTTGTACTCCTCCTGCTCCAGCACGAACATGTGGTGGTTGAAGAACTGTTGGAGCTTCTCGTTGGTGAAGTTGATGCACAGCTGCTCCAGGCTGTTGAACTAGGTGTTGCAAACAGCAAAGGGTTTGAGTGAGTCTGGAAGATCCAGTGGGGATTCAGCAAAGCAGACGCATAGTGGAAAGGCCTTACAAAGGCCATTTATTCAAACAACTCACATCAAAGATCTCAAAGCCGGCAATGTCCAGCACCCCGATGAAGTACTGCCTGGGCTGCTTGGTGTCCAGCTGCTGGTTGATGCGGGTGACCATCCACAGGAACATCTTCTCATAGACGGCCTTGGCCAGAGCGCCCACGGCATTGTACACCTTCATGGACAGAGTAGTGATTGTTGGCGCTATTGAAGACATGCTGTGAAGGCCTGGGACAGGTGTCATTCATCGAGGTCGCACACTCACCTGCTGCACAGTCTGACCTTTGGTGACGTACTCATTGCCGACCTTGACCCTGGGGTAGCAGAGGGCTTTGAGCAGGTCGGCAGAGTTGAGACTCTGGAGATAGGCCGCCTTGTCAGCAACTGCAGAGACAATTCAGGCACCCCGCATGACCTACTGTGGGTCCCACAATTCAGGGGGGCAGAGTGATGAGTGAGCCATTCTATAGAAAGTCTGTGTGGGGGTGATTTTGCATACATTCATCAGAAACTCAACTGTAAAGAAGAATTTGGAATGAGCTTTTTGTCTGTATTACCTTCAGTGCCGTCCGGCTCGGCCTGCTCCTCCCGCTGCTTCTGCTTGAACTTCATGTTTCCATAATGCATCACGGCCCCCGTGAGCTTGTAGATGGATACTCTTTCATCAGAGGTGAAGCCCAGGATGTCAATAGCACTCTACCAGGAAAGATGAGAGGACAAAAGGGCAGAAGACACTAATTTATTTAAGACAATTTAGACCATATCCTTAACCACAACTGTAGAAGAATGTTTCTGTCATTCCCATATATAACGGATTAAAAAAACCAACTGTATAGGTAACCTACATCTGTGGCCATCAGCTCTTCTTGGTCATCAATGCTGGGGACTGTGATCTCCCCTTGACTGACGAAGGCGTAGTCATATGGGTTGGTGGTGATCAGGAGCATTTCTGGGTACATAGAATTAAGGGTATATGTTTTACATTAGAAGTTGTTAATAAAGTGATTAACTTCTAGCTTATAAATTTAAGCTCCTTACCGATTAGGTCTGGCTTCTTGTTAGACATGATCTGATAGAAAATGTGATAGCTTCTTTCCGCCTTCAGCTGGAATGTAACTCTAGACTTCTCCAGAAGATCTGTAATGAAAAGTAGACACTGGTCAGGAGGAAAAATTCTAAAGTTTCTGAAGTGATTTTGGAATTTGGGATGATTAAGTAAAAAATCTCTCTGGCCCGTTGAAATTTCAGCTGAGTGCGTGTTATGCCTCTACAACATAGGCTACATACAGTGCCTCTACAGACACTGTTACAGGTGCTCTTACCACCTCCAGAAAGGAAACTAAAGCATGCCTGACCCAAGACATAGACGGTTCTCATGCAGAAGATCATTGACATTTGGAATATAATTGATTCTTGAGAACCTCTCCCTCCTCAGGATCTTTTCTAGCTTTATAATAGAAGGACCACTAAGAGCAACATTTATCAAGTCTCGGGCTAGGAAGAAATCACCTAGTCTCAACCTGAAAGCAACTCATTTACCCTAGTGTTAGTGTTTTCTTAGAGAAAGTTGAAATCCATTCTGAGGCTGGAATATCTCAGACAAGCCCCATGGCTCCCGGCCCTTCCTGCAGAATCATTAGTTCATGACTGGGATCAGGCACACTGTAGGCTATGGATAAGAGTGGCATTAACCACAGGCATGTTTGGCAGCAGACTGGTGTTTCACAGGCTCTGGGCTCAGCAGGAGCTTCAAGATGTTCCTCCAGACCATAATTTGTCATTCTTGGATTCTGTTTAGGAGGTCCTGTTACTCACATGTTTCAATATCAGCAGAAGCCAGTTTTCCCGTGGTACCAAAGTGGATCCTGATGAATTTACCCTTGCAAATAAAGACGATGATGTTATATACAAACCTTGAAGCACTCAAGAAAAATGAGATGGAAATGATAATTCAAGCATGCTTTCTCTGGCTTGGAAGGGCTGAGAAGATCTCTCTATCACCAGGAGACTTACAAAGCGAGAGGAGTTGTCATTCCTCACGGTCTTGGCGTTGCCAAAGGCCTCCAGTAGAGGGTTGGCGCTGATGATTTGATCTTCAAGGGTCCCCTACAAAGGCAAGAGCAGTCCATTCCTCTGGGGTCCAGACTTCCTGAGCGCCCCGAGAGTCTTGAGTCTGACCCCACACCTACCTGCATTTTGCCAGAGGTAGCTTCCTCCTTCTTCTTTTCCCCAGTGACTGCAATTGTTGCAAAGTACTGGATGACGCGCTTGGTGTTCACAGTCTTCCCTGCACCAGATTCTCCGCTGTCAAACAGAGACCAAACATACATGAGGAATTAAGTCTTGTGACAGATAAAAGAACCTCCATCATCAGCATTTACTACCTTATGCATCCATCTTTATATGTCTTCGTCAGTTTCTCCCTGCTCTTTCTCTTCAGCTTACTATAGCTCATTATTTCTATTGCTTTGCACCGACAAGAAGTAGGGAAATTCATTCATTAATCACCTAACACATATTTCTTGAAAATGCGCCAGTCTCTGTTCCAGGTGCTGTGGCCTGGGCTTCAGGGGTCCATAAGGCAGCCACGCAATGGCTGTGTGGGAGATGAAACCGTAAAAAACAACACATGTGTTCCTCCATTTCCTTAGACTAAAGACATGGCTCAAGTGAAGTCTTTAAAGGACTAGACATTTCTCAAGTAGACCTTAAAAAATGGGCCACCGGGGTTATTCCCAAATGGCTTATTAGTTCAGAAGCCTGTATGGTGATCACTGCCAGGTACCAGGTCCTGGCCATGCACAGACAAAGAGTTTATAGCCCCTACTTCTAGGAAAGTTCTGGGCAGCTTTTAAGACTGGACTAGCAAATGACAAAGTGCAGGACATTGTTATTTTACATTCTGATGTAGTCTAAACCACTACGACAAAGTACAAACAGTGTCCAGTTCCAGGCTGATCAGCATTGCTTCAGCGTGGAGCGCTAATTTCTTTGAGTTTGTCATTCTCCCAGTGCGAATAAAATACTAATACATCCCAGAATAGTCATACATACGTGATTAAGATGGACTGATTCTCCCGATCTAGAAGAAAAACAGTGGACAATCAGCATCATACCAGTTACGCAAACAGAACTTTCTATAGGGAAACACCTGGGGTGTTGAGTATAAGTACTGTGTCATTTTAAATGGAGATTTAAAATATATTACTGTAAAGTTATATATAATATTCTTAAACCTCTTAAGCTGAAGTGAAACATAAAATGTTGTTATATCTGAAATTCCTTAAGCCCTCATAGTTAAGCATGTCCTTCTGGTTTAAAATAAAGAGCAGTACTTTCCAAAGTCAGACATATTCTGTAGTTGTCAGCTGTGGATTTCAGTAGCATGCTCTCTGCTGATTCATGCATACAGCTGAAAAATGCAGAATATACAAAGGGTTTGGACGGTAGTTTAAAAGGTTTAAATAGTATTCATCAAGCCAGAGTTGAGATTTAGTCTCTAAATGAGTCAGTTGGCCTCAAAAAGTGGAGGGTGGGGGGAATTATATGGTCACAGTCTGTAACCCTAACTCTGATCAGTCTTGCCAAAAGTATGCTATCAGGTCAAAGAAAGATCAGGTGAGGAAAGTGCCTCAATCAGAACAAAAATCCTTTTTTGGGGGGAGAAAACAACAATTTCTGTTTCTGTGCATGTAGCCCCCAATTACCATCTTCATTCACAGAGATGCTATCTTGTCTGAGATAGTCTCTGATAATGTTGGAGGTAACGATACTCCTAAAAATATCAAATTGGTAGTCGACAAGAAACTTAAGCAAAAAGGATTGAATGTATTTTTTTTTTCTCCATTCAGACAGTATGATTCTGGTGTTACTTAATCTTAACTATTGTTACTTAAATCTATACCATAAATTATGTATTTCCAAGAAGGAGACTACAAGCAAGTGAAGTTTAAAGGGATAGAGCAAAGGCATGGCCTGGTAAAAATCAGGGAGGTGGAGTCTGGAGGGCTAGATTTTAGTTCCAGCTTTGACAGCATGTACCTCCCTATGCTTCAGTTACCTCTTCTTTACAACTGGGGCTTGGATTAGATTATCTCTGAAGAGCTATTTAGCTTTAACCCTTTGTGACTCTAGTTGGTTAAATAATTTGTGTGTGAAACACTTGAGGCACTCACCTGTCAACATAAACTGATAGGCGTTGTCAGAGATGGAGAAGATGTGGGGCGGGGCCTCCTGGCGCTTCTTGCCTCTGTAGGCCGTCACCACCTCTGCGTTGTACACCGGCAGCCACTTGTAGGGGTTCACGGTGACGCAGAAGAGGCCCGAGTAAGTCTTCACCAAAAACAACAAAAAAAAAGGAATACGATCATTTCACAGGGACCTTAATAATCTACTGTTTTTTGAAACTATTAACTAGGTGCATGAGCAGAAGGCCATGAGAATGAACTCACATAGATCATCCAGGCTGCGTAACGCTCTTTGAGGTTGTACAGCACAGCGGGCTCGTGCAAGTGGGTCATCATGGCCATGTCCTCGATCTTGTCATACTTGGGAGGGTTCATGGGGAAGACTTGATCATCTTTCACTGTCAGAGTCTGGTAAACGGGGAAGATAACGGTTCATGTCAATTGAGAAACCAAACACGGGAATGGATAAAACGTGGCCAGCTCCAGGGACTGCACTCACCGCACCAGCTTCAGTCTTCACCGTCACTTTCCCTCCTTCTCTGCTCTGGACGGTCCCTTTCACAAAGGATTCTTTGGGCTCCGCCACAAAGACAGATGTCTTGGCATCAAAGGGCCTATTCTGGGCCTCAATGCGCTCCTTTTCAGACTTTCGGAGGTATGGAGCCGCCTCCCCGAAAATGGCCATTTCCTGGTCTGAACTCATGGCTGCTGAACTCAGCCCAGTCAAAGACCCTGCCTGGGAGGGACAGAAAAGATATTCTAGAAATTCAGATATTTGATGTCACATTTAGAAAAAGAAAGCATTTTTGATTCACTGAGCAGTTGAGCTCTTAGCATTGTGTTGAGTGTGACCACCTACCTTCCTGGCTTGGCTGGAGATGAAATGTCAGTGTTTGTGTTCTGTGTCAAAGTTGATAGGTACTTAATTGAGCATTTGCACAGAGAATGTGGTTTCTGGCTCACCTGCCATATGATATCTGGCTCACCAGCTAAAATATTAGCTACTTTCTCTGTTTTATTTGGTATGCATATTAATTTCTATATGTGGCCTGTGATTAGCTTATACAGAACACAAAGCCAAGATGATGGCAGGGCATGCTCCAGCTCTTTCATTGAGAGCTCTTACCTTCCAAATGGATTATAAGTACCGTGTAGGCACGGAGCACTTTTCTTTCAGTGCATCCTTCATGCCTCTTAGGACACATGCTGGATACAGGGAAGGGCTCAAAACTGGCTTTGTGAATTAAAAATACAATAGATTCACGTTGTGAAAATTGCAAGAACTGTCTTGAATGTAGTGAAAGTCTTTTTATTATAAATTTGGATTCATTATAGATTTATAACAGTTACCTGATAAAGGAAAGCCAGAAATGTAGGGAGCTTTGTTTTACATTGTTTTGTTTTAAAAAAAAAATTATCTTTTATATCAGTTTCTCTTGTTGCCATACTTTTGACAGATTTGGCTTTTTTACTTGTCTTTAATATTTCTCAAGACTTATTATAAAATACTATGTTTTCTTTATTACTGAGATTTTCATAAAAATTTCACAAAACTTTCAAGATCCATCCATCTCTTACCACTTTAATATTCATTAATCCTGTCAATGATCAGAGGTAATTTATTTTATAATAATTAAGATATTTTTTCCAGAAAAACTCAAACACTTGTGTAAACTTTTCTATATTTTCCGAAACTGCAGTGATTTGGATAACAGAAAATGCTTTGTCTTGCTGAAAATGCTCATGATCATTTTTCATAGCATGAAAATTTTTTTTTCCGTTTTGTAGACTGTGAAACAACATGTGAATCAAGCTACTTTTCCAAAGTGCAAGGACTCAATTCATTCAGACAGCATCTCAGGTTTTTTTTAAAGTATATGGTGCTGAGGAAAACCTGTAATACAGGAAATCTACACTTTCTCTATAAATGAGTAATAACACCAAAATGTTGCATTGCATGTTGTAAGTTATTTAAAAGACAGACTCCAGTGCTGGAAACGGAAAAAAAAAATTGTGTATAAAACTGCTCAAAATTCTAAGAAAGCATTTTCAAATGTTGCAGAGTATATAAATTAATGAGAATGAGTTTCTAAAGTCCCTCTCAGAATTTTTCAAGGGAAGCATGATCAACCATGAAATGAAAATGCTTTCATTTTATAACCCCCGAGCACTCTCCAGCCACTGTGGAAGATTTCTTGCATCCAGTGAAGAGTGAGGGGGAAAAAAAACCCCAGCGAGTATCTTACCTTAGAAATGCAACCTGGAAGTGGGTCAGAACTGTAAGAAAAAGAGCAAATTTCTTCTGGTTAGACTCTGACCATTCCCAATAGTAGCATAATTCTTTTTTTTTTTTTTTCAATAGTAGTGTTATTCTTAAGTGAGAATCAGGACATGACTGGGAACACTACAAGAGCTGATTAAAATTGCTACAGAGTTAAGTTGGGGCCTCTTGGGCTGCCAGGGGTAGTGGGAGCCAGGATGAGCGGTAGGCGTGCTGGCAGCCAGAGCGCCCTTACTGGATTCAGACAGCCCTGTCCTCACACACACTTACCTTGAAACTTTATGAGGCAAGACAAGTCATACCCATTCCAAGGGTACTTTTATAGGGTCAAATATGGAAAACACGGAGCCTCCTCCTCTTTCTTAAAACATATTTGGCAAAACATGTTTTTGGCAATGAAGGTCTCCAAGCATAATTCCCCTCATATTAAAGATGTTTGGATATAATTAGAAGTATTTCCTCTCACATTTGGTTAAGTATATGAATCAATCTCCTATAAATAATTCGAGAGGTTAGGCCATGTGAAAGTGATCTGGCTTTGGAATAACGTAAGGTGTTGTTTCAAAGATGGCTGTGTTCCAGGGTCCCTGCACTTTTGTTGCCTCTGCTGCAGTGAGATCTTTTCAGCTGCCCTCACAATTGCGGATACTAGACTGGGAAGGGAAGTCACTGCTCTTTACCAGAGCGTTAGAAAAAGATTGTCTGTCCCTTCCCAGAAGGCATGATTTTTTGGGGGGTGGGGGCAGTGTATTGTGCTTTGTCAAGGGTGCTTGGAAATGTGATTTTAAAACTTGCTTCCTGAAGAGCTGCTTTTGTTGCCTCTGGTCAACTATCCCTGTCCTCCATTCATTGTCAGATCAGACCACTCCCACCTCAGGCATGCTGCCCACTGCTTTGCCTCCCCAAACTGAGATGTCTTGCTTCTCTTGCTTGGAAAAAAAATGCAAGTTGCTTCTGAAATCCTGTTTCCTCTGTGAAACTCAGCATAGGAAAATATTAGAAAACAGGGCATTTCTCTGTCTAAATATGCAGCATCCCGGACTTTTCCATCAGCTGCCCATGGTGTACATTTCTCATTTGGCTTACAAACGATACCTGAACATTGTTTTCTATCCTAATTTTTAATTTTTAAAAAAACAATTTGTTAATGTCTCTTGTCTTGGGTCTCTCTGGGTCAGCCTTGTCTGTCTGGGATGGAGACCAGATTTGCTTCATATTCCGTTTTGCAGCAGTTCCTGTATTATTATACATACATTTTAATCGATTTAATGAAATAGATTGTCTTGGAAAGCAGATGTATGGAGATAGTGGTTGTAATGGTCACGTGATATATTACTGTCAGGAAGGGACCATCTAACCCATATTCCTCATTTGACTGTGAAAACAGCTGCGATCCAAAGAATAGAAGAGAGTGATCACAAATCACACAGCAGCCTAGACCCCGGGTACCTGACTGGCATGGCAGCCCAATGTGCTTGCTGCTACCAATCTTCTACCTGGATTAGATTAAAGCCATCAGGAAGGGTCTTCCGGGAGACATGCTTCTGATGGGAGCCTTCTTAGCCAACCCTCACCGGGCTTTGTGATCACAGGTATAGCATTTTACTTTCTTACATCCGTATTGTTTGCCCCACCACCACCACTCATTTGCTTTAGCAGGCATCTGAAAAATGTGGGCAACTCTTCTCAGGAAGAGAGGACATTTTCTTACTGTTCTCAGGATTTGATAGGTATTTTAAGATCTCCTTTTGACCTGTGCTAAATAGCTTTTGCAGTTAAGCCTGTTATTTAAGACATTGTTTTTTGTTTATTACTGCCAAGTTATGCGGCACTTTAGCTTTTATAGTGATGTGGAACAAAGTGGAAGATGGGCCAAGCAAGGAGAAGGGCAATCCCACACCCTCCTTTGGGCCAGTGGGACAATGGGAATCCTAATTGCCTGCTAAGCTGCTCCCATGTGCCTGATGCAAGTCATTCTCCCACAGTGTAGTTTAAACCCCATGTACTCTTACTTTCCATTCAGGTGAGTAGTTACCACTTAGCTCTTCCTTTATGCTGTCCAGGAAGGTTGTACTTTGGGCTATGCATGTTACCGGGATCCAGTTTAAAAAATCTTGATCATCTAGGAAAACTTCTCTGAGTAATTCAGATTGCTACCATTTCTGGGTCTTGCTCCAGAATCATACTGATGGTTATGTGTGTTGAATTTACACCGAAATTATTTATTATTTAGGACCCATATCTTATGGACACTTCTGATAATTTATTTTTCCCCTTCACATGATTATGAAGGCAGCCATCAAGTCTGGAAACATAGGCTAATAAATAGCTTATTGATATTACGTTATAGTATGTAGAATAATATTCTCTTGGCCCTAGACTTGAGAGCCACTTTGTAGCTTTCATAGGGAGAAAGGTCACATCTCACTCATGTCATACCCATTACCTGGTGTGCATTCTCTGACTATACAGTGTGTGGATATTCATGATGGAAATCTTTATGGACCACTAATAATACTTTGGATTTGAATTCTTGATAACATCAAGGAGAAGTAATGATATAGTATAGTCTGACTCCCCTATTTGAGAATAAAGCCAGTGCCATTTTCTGCATGGACCTGGAAAATTAAGTACATGTCAGGGGGGATCAGGAGCTTTTTAGGATCCTCTTATATCTTGGTATTAAGGAAAGGTTAGAGAGAAAGAAAAGGTGACTTCCAGATTTCTTCCAAAACAGGCTTTCCTGATAGGTGAGAGTTTTATAGTCATAAAGTATTCCTGTAGACTGAAAATAAAAGTGAATACTACTTCTTAGTGGCAGGTTGAGTGTAATTGTTTGATAGCCTTATGATTATTCTAGCTTTGACACCACTTTAAGAAAGACCAATCTAAGGATGTTGTTTGCAAAATACCCTGTGCTCTTTATTTCCTTGCAGTAGGGTAGAATGGACAGTAATTACAGAGGGAAATGACTAAAGATGTCACGTTCTGTGGCTCTCTTCAGTTATTCCATAGCATCCAGGCATGATCACTCTTCACTTATGACTTTCGTGTGAACCTCCCGGCTCTTCACCCGCAGCTTGTTGACCTGGGACTCAGCAATGTCAGCCCGTTCCTCAGCCTCCTCCAGCTCATGCTGGAGTTTGCGGAATTTAGCAAGATTAGTGTTGGATTGTTCCTCCTGAGAATAAAAATGGAATTGTAAGGAACCCATACTGTGCATCTTTCTAGATTCTGTGGGCTTAAGGGAAGAAAGGACTTGGTATCTATGGAAAACTGAAAATACCTGGCAGGGAACATTGTTGTCTTACCACCTCCTGGATTTTGGTTATCAGTGAAGTGAATGTTATGATTTATTTGGGACTTGGTGTCCCGGAAATAATTGCATACCTATTTTTGCAACAAAAACCTATTAAAAGGTATGTATCACAAGTAAAGCAAGAAAAAATATAAGAGCAGAGAAGGCAGGAGTACGGGGCACCTGGATGACCCAGATGGTTAAGTGACTGCTTTCTGCTCAGGTCATGATCCCAAGGTCTTGGGATCAAGCCCCACACTGGGCTTCCCACACAGCAGGGAGTCTGCTTCCCCCTCTATCCTTCCCCCCTGCTGTGATCTCTCTCAAATAAATAAATATAAATAAAGTCTTTTTTTAAAAGGCAAGAGTAGTGAAATCTTATTAATGCTTGCTATAAGATGATTGTGGGCTCAAAGTAGATATTCTATATCATATCAAGGATGAATTTCTTAAAGGCCTCTTTAAATTGAAATAAATGTTGAATTTTGTATATCATTTTGGAACATTTCAAAACAATCATTTTTCTCCTGTTTTCGATGTAATGATTCTACAGACAAATTCCCTAATATTAAGTAACCCTTATACTGAAGGAATTAACCTGTTCAGTCACTGATGGACAATCCCCTTAATAAAGGGTTTCAGAGACTTAGTTGTTTATCTTTGCTGAAATTACACTCATGAGCAAAACTGCCTTTAGTTCCATCCTCTGCCTCCCCCTTTCTCTCTTGGACACGTTTTGGTATGAGGGTTACATGAGCTTCTTAAAATGATTTGGAAAGCTTTCCATCTTTTCCCATGCTCTGGAATGGCTTACATAGTTCAGGGATTATCTGTTACTTGAAGTTTTGAAAGACCTGTCTGGACCTGAGTCCATTTTCAGAAGTAATTCTCAAATAAGTTATTCAACCAACTTAGTAGTTTATGACTTCCTTTAAAAAATCATCAATCTCAAAGATTTCAACTTTGTTGACAGATTTATATTTAACATTGAAAGATAATTTTCTGCTTGTGTGGTTTGTCCCCTTTATCCTTCCTTCTTTTTCTTTCCTCTTCTCTTTCCTCTCCTCTCTTCTTTTCTTTTCCCTTTTCTTTCTTTCCTTATCTCTGTGCCCAATTTGGGGCTTGCACTCATGACCCTGAGCTCAAGAGTTACATTCCCGGGGCCCCTGGGTGCCTTAGTTGGTTAAGCGTCTGACTCTTGGTTTTGGCTCAGGTCATGATCTCAGGGTTATGGGACTGGGCTCCCACCCTCAGCATGGAGTCTGCTGGAGATTCTTTCCCTCTTCCTCTTCCTCCCCCTCTGCTCCTCCCCCTGTTCATGCTCTCTCTCTCTTTTTCAAATAAATAAAATCTTAAAAAAAAAAAGCACATATTTTTCTGACTGAGCCCACCCATCACCCCCTTTCTTATTTCTGATGTGTTTGTATTTTCTTTCTCTTTTTCCTTGATTAAGATAGTTATAATTGTATTTATTTTATTAACTCCCCAGAAGTTACCAGGTATTACTAAAATTGTATTAGAAAATAGGATACTCTAATTTATTAATTTCTACCTTTATCTTTAACAGTACATTTCACTGTTATTTTTAAGTTCTTTTTAAAAATATTTTATTTATTTATTTGACACAGAGATCACAAATAGGCAGAGAGGCAGGCAGAGAAAGAGAGGGAAGCAGTCTCCCTGCTGAGCAGAGAGCCCGATGTGGGACTTGATCCCAGGACCCTGAGATCATGACCTGAGCCGAAGGCAGAGGCTTAACCCTCTGAGCCACCCAGGTGCCCCTGTTATTTTTAATTTCTTTATTGGACTGTCAATTTTTTAAGAATTTTGATTCATAAAGCAATGAATTGTCCTCCAAGGACAGCTTTGACTATATTCTTTAGGTCTGTAAAAGTGGCATCTTCCTTGAAATTTTATTTATAATTAATAATTATTCAGTAGTTTTTTTCCTTTCCAATTGAACCCAAAAATTATTTAGGAAATTTAGTTTTTTTATATTTAAGCATTTGGGAATTTGTGTTTATATTTTCTAACCACTTTACAATATTATCACACTGTGGCTAGAGAATGTGGCCTTCATAATTTTTGCTTTGAAAGTTTTTGAGGTTTCTTTGTGGACTGAAAGTTTACTTTTAAAATCAAGCTATTAATATTACAAATAATAAGCAGTAAGTACAAAAATACACAAATGTTTGTAAGAAGTACAGTCTTCTAGAAAGCAAATCGCTTATTTACTACAAGGAGTGGTAACTCTAATTATTTGTCATTAGCTTTTCTTAACAAGGGACTTCTCTCTTCCCTTCCATCTTAAGGATACTTACAGCCTCCTCAGCTTGTCTCTTGTAAGATTTCACTTTGGCCTGAAGTTTATCTACCAAATCCTGAAGTCTGAGAATATTTTTCCGATCTTCTTCCGTCTGAAAGATAATGAAAACCACAGGGCCTTACTTCAGAAGCACTTGACTGTAGTTTCATTGTATGTGTTTCACGTATGTATGGGAAACACACAGCTGATCAAAACCATTGCTGTACCTGGTAAGTGAGTTCCTTCACTCTTCTCTCATGTTTGCGCAGACCTTTCACAGCTTCCACATTACGCTTTTGCTCACTCTCAACCTCTCCTTCCAGTTCACGCACCTGCAAATAAGTAGGCTCTTAAGAACTTTGAACTAATAAGGCACTGGGAAGATGGAAGTAGATGGAGATTGAGAGACCCACCCTGGCCTCCAGTTTCTGAATCTGCTTCTTCCCGCCCTTCAGGGCCAGCTGCTCAGCCTCGTCCAGACGGTGCTGCAGGTCCTTCACCGTCTGCTCCATGTTCTTCTTCATGCGCTCCAGGTGGGCGCTGGTGTCCTGCTCCTTTTTCAGCTCCTCAGCCATCATGGCTGCCTGATGAGCAGTAAAACAAAACCAGTTGAGGGAGCTGAACAAGTACATCAGGATTCAAATGTGGTCATTTTGGCATTGCCCTCTGCTCACATCAGTGATGGCCTTCTTGGCTTTCTCTTCTGCGTTGCGGGCTTCCTGGACAATGTCCTCCATTTCTCCTTGCATTTGGGAAATGTCTGTCTCCAGCTTCTTCTTGGTGTTGATCAGGCTGGTATTCTGTTTAAAAATAAGTTAAAATTTTTTTAAAATCACATTACCAAAGTACTCATTGGCAGCTATTTTTAAAAATAGTCTTAGTTAAAAATTTACAAGTCAGATGCCCTTTAATATTAGTTTGTTTTATAGTATATAAAATAGAAATATTATAGAATATTCAACATCTTCAAGTACACAGTCCTTAAGTAGACCAAATAGCTCTATAATTTCATAACTGCCATTTACCAGTGAGACTGTTCACAGGGTCAAAGTTATAACAGATGTTCAAACATTTCATTTCTCCAAAATAAAAATGCCAGTATTGATAACAAGGCTCAGTAAAGATACAAACACAGGAGAATATGGGCAGCTGTAGAATATTTTAGGAAGTGAATCAATAATTGATGTAAAATAAAACTAAAACATCTCTCAATAATACAGTGAACACTTGTTAGAAGTATAAAACCTGGCTGTTATATAAAACATTAAGCCTATATTGTTTGGGACACAGAAACATTTATTGAAGGTAAGTTCCTTGTGCCAAACCCCACCTGGGTGTGGAGGAGCTGGACGCGCTCGCTGGCGTCCAGGAGCTCCTGCTCTGCGATTTTCCTGCTCCTCTCCGTCTGCTCCAGAGTGGCCCGCAGCTCCTCGATCTCGGCCTGCAGCAGGTTGGCTCTGCGCTCCACCATGGCCAGCTGCTCCTTCAGGTCCTCCTGGCCGCGGAGAGCATCATCCAGATGGATCTGGGTGTCCTGTGGGATGGGTGATCATTGAGACACTTCATTCTCAAGGCTGCGGTCACCCCAACCACCTTGGGGCCACCATTTGAATGCCCTTACTTTGAGGATGCCTTGGGTGTTCCTGTAGTTCCTCAGGGCTTCTGCAGCCATGCGGTTGGCATGGTTTAGCTGGATTTCCATCTCATTGAGGTCTCCCTCCATCTTCTTCTTGATTCTGATGGCATCATTCCTGCTCCTGATCTCAGCATCCAGCATGGTCTGCATTGACTCCACCACTCTGATGTGGTTTCTCTTCAGCTGGTCAATTTCCTCATCCTTTTCAGCGATTTTCCTGTCGACCTCAGACTTGACTTGGTTCAACTCCAGCTGGATGCGCAGGATCTTTCCCTCTTCATGTTCAAGAGATGCCTTTAATGACAGCAGGGGGTGACATTAGCAGGGAATGGAAGCATTCAGAAGTTTTTCTGCATACCTTTCCTTCGTTAATTTTGTGCTGCTTATTTTTTTTTTATTTGATCTATGTGGATGGGCCACAGTCTTTTCTGACCTGATTTGTTTATAATGCACAATTGGAGCTATACCTCTGCTTCCTCTAAAGCGGCCTGAAGTTCACACTTTTCTTGTTCCACTTGTTTCTTTATCTTCTCCAGTTCATGGATCCGTTTCCCTCCTTCTGCGATCTGCTCCGTGAGGTCAGAAATCTCCTCTGTTGTTTGGGTAAAAGACAAGTAGAGATTTGATCAGACAGAAGACTGAAGGGAATGGTTCCCAAGGCATGAATATTTTTGCAAGTGAAAGGGACTCACGCTGCAAGTTTTTGTTCTCTCTTTTCAAAGTTTCCAGCTGATCCAAGGATTCCTCATAAGCGTTCTTCATCTTGAACAGCTCAGTGCCAAGAGAGCGGGACTCCTTCTGGGAGGCCTCAAGTTCAGCGTGGGTTTCCTCATACTTCTGTTTCCACTCTGCCAGGATCTGAAAAACCGAGAGGGATTACCTGCCGTAAAGGACAGAGGAAGACAGTGGCGAGCAGAGGCTGCTGCACAAGTTACCTTGTCGAAGTTCCTCTGCTTCTTGTCCAGGGCGGCGCAGGCTGCATTGGTTCTTTCCACGTCCAGCATGAGGTCCTCCACTTCATTCTGGAGCCGCTGCTTCGTCTTCTCAAGGGAAGCACATTTGGCGTTCACAGCTTCTACGTGCTCCTCGGCCGCCTGCAGCCGCTGGGCCAGCTTCTTCCTTGAAGGTTATATGTTTGTCAAGAGGAGTGAACCAGAATAAGAATTAAGAGCTATTGCCACGCTGAGAAGTATTGGAAACTTCATGTGGAAAATATGCATTCATCCATTCAACAGATACTGATGAGCTCCTTTTATGAACCAGATACTGGATACACAGCAGTGAACAAGGTGGAAAAAAGGGCCCTGACTCGTGAAGCTTCCAAATGAAGACAAGAGAGAAATAAAAGGCAGGTGAGAAAATGCCTAATAACATATTGCAGACATAAATGCAATGAAGAAAAGGCAAATAGAGTAAGGGGTGGGCGGCTGTTCTGGATATTCAGACAAGGCTCATCTGAGGAGGTAGCATCTGAGTCAAGATCTAAAAAGTCGGAGTGAGCAGGACGGAGATCTTGAGGAGAGTATTCCAGATGGAGGGACTGATAAGTGCAGAGCCTTGAAGCAGCAGTGAGCTTGTTGTGCTTGACAAACAGCAATAAGGCCTAGCTATCTGGATAATTATTTGTTTGTGACACATTTCCTTTAGTAGATTTTAGCATAGGGAGGCAGGTATCATGTTCGTTTTATTGCTGTCTTATTCTCAGGGCCTAAATAATTCGCCTGGGCTAATTCACTGAAGGTTCTTATCGTAATGATTCAACATGCAAAGTTGTCTGCACATGGTCTCATAACTGCACACGTACTTGGCCTCCTCCAGCTCCTCCGTGCGCTGGATGGCGTCCGTCTCGTATTTGGTCCTCCACTGGGCCACCTCGCTGTTGGCCTTGGACAGCGCCCTCTGCAGCTCGGCCTTGGACTCCTGCTCCTCCTCATACTGTTCCCGCAGCAGGTCACAGTCATGGCGGGAGGACTGCAGGGCGTGGGCCAGGGCGTTCTTGGCCTATGAAGATAGTTACGCCTTCATTTAACTGGATATGTTTAATTACTGAGTTTCAAAACCCTTTGAAAGTTGGTGTAAATGGACTCCAGTTAGGGTTAGGTCATACAAAAAACAGTGAGTCTGACAATATTATTTAAAATTTACCTTTATCTCTTCTTCCAGCTGCCTCTTTAATTCCTCAATTTGTTGTGTAAATGCTTGTTTGCCCCTTGATAACTGAGACACCAGAGCTTCCTTTTCATCTAGCTGTCGTGAAAATTCACCTGATAGACAAAGAAATGGCACCATTTTTTTAAAGTTAAGAAACAATTTTGCAAGCCCATAGTAGAAATAAATTTTAACTCAACTGTCCCCCTCTGAATGCTTGAAAGATCAAATTCTGTATTGCCGCCTTCATGCTTAATGACAAGTTTCTGATTTTTGTGGTGAAACTCGTGTCTGAATCTGAATGAATAAATACAGCTGAAATTCTTTTTGTTCTCTCCATAACTGATTCTTTCTGGGTGTATGTTAGTGTGTAAAACCTGGTTGTAGGAGCCAAGATACTGAATTTTACATGGTCCCAGTTTCATCAGACTTCTGAGAGACGGGGTTATCCATTTGCCATTCAGGAAACTGATTCACTTTGATGTATAGAGACAGAAACTTGGTCTACAGCAAGAGTCCTGGACCCAGACTAAAGTGACTCCTAATCCCCAGCATTGCCTCAGTGTGGCCAACCGCTCCAGGCTTTCCTGGAGCGGAATTTGATCCAGTCCTATTGAAGTCTTTATCTCCAACTTTGTCCCCAGGTGACCTTGCAAGTAAGTTAAAAGTCTGAACTGTTCTGTAAATGACACATGTTCTCAGCTGTTTTTATTAGGCTCTCGCATTATCAAATCAGTTGTTTTCAACCACATCATCTTCATTCTTAGTGCCTGGTGGAGGAGAGTTACCAGATTCGGTCTGCAAGCGTCCCCGCTGGGTTGTCAGGTCATTGATCAGCCGCTGTTGCTCCTCCTCCTTTGATTTCAGCTCACTCACTTGGTCCTCCAGAGTGCGGCACATTTTCTCTAGGTTTCCCTGTGTGAGAGAAAGTAAAAGAAGGAAACAAAAATACTTTAATATAATTTTTTTTATTTTTTTTTTAATATTTTATTATTTATTTGACAGCGAGAAACGCAGCGAGAGAGGGAACACAAGCAGGGGGAGTGAGAGAGGGAGAAGCAGGCCTCCCGCGGAGCAGGGAGCCCGATGTGGGACTCGATCCCGGGTCCCCGGGATCACGACCTGAGCCGAAGGCAGTGGCCCAACCAACTGAGCCACCCAGGCGTCCCTTAAATATGAACACATACATACATACATCCAATAAAATAAAATACAAATCAATACTTTTGGCATAAAATCAAATTATCTTATATGTAACGTGATACACAAGAATTGTTTTCTTTGTATTTTGATTGCTGTCCTCAGTAAAAAAATACGTGTTGGGATTTTTAAAGAGCTAACGATAGAGTTCTGTGCCTTACTAACACACAAAAAAATTAAAAAGACCATGTTCTAAAATTTAAGATTTTATAAGAATTACATGGTATATTTTTCCAAAAGCATGTTTATAAATACAAGATTGCCTTTCTGTGCAGTGAAACTTGGCATACTGGTTAACTGAGAGTGTTGGAGACCTAGTTTTCCAACCGGAGCCTGAGAGAACACAGGTGACCTTTGTTTCAAAAGCTGGATCTGTCATTTGTTCATGGTGTGATGGGGCCAGTGCACTTCACTTCTTTGAATTTCAGTTTCTTCATATGTTAAGGGGAAATAGTACAAATACTAGTATCTTTCTTGCTTATCTCCTAGATTAATGTAAAAAAAACAAATGACATAATGTGTGTAAAGTACCCTGTGCAAACTATGATGTATAAAGGATCATTGTCACTTCTAACAATTTTCCAAATTTTGGTACCTTGGCTTTGGAGACTGTTTCTACATTACTGGCGAGGTCATCGATCTCCATCTTCATCTCGCTCTTCTCCTTCTCCAGCTTCTGCTTGACCCTCTGCAGGTTGTCTATCTGCTCCCCGAGCTCAGCCACACTGTCCGCGTGCTTCTTCCTCAGGGTGGCCGCTGTGGCTTCATGCTGCAGGGTGGCCTCCTCCAGGTCCCTGCGCATTTTCTGGAACTCGGCCTCCCGCTTCTTGTTCATCTCGATCTGGGCAGAAGTGGCCCCGCCAGCTTCCTCCAGGCGCTCGCTGATCTCCTCCAGTTCCCTGGAGAGGTCAGAGCGCTGCTTCTCTGCTTTGGCCCGGGATGCCCGCTCTGCCTCGATTTCCTCCTCCAGCTCCTCGATGCGGGCCTAGGGGTGGTGAAAGGCACACACTTAGCTTCTCTCTGTCATAACTATGGCCCTCTGAGCCAAACTGATAGAAATCTGAACGTACTTGCAGCTCTTTGATCTTCTTCTGCAGCTGAATGCCAAGTGCTTGTTCATCTTCAATCTTGCTTTGCAGATTACTCATTTCAAACTCTTTCCTTTTTGGAAAGTAGCAAAAAATAACAATTGAATGTATATCCACCCATTGAAGGCAAGATCATAAGCAGTTCTTTCACTTTCTCACTTACTTTTTGAGCTTTTCATCAAGTTGTTGCTTTTCATTTTCAATATCCATTATGGATTCTTGGGCTAACTTGAGGTCACCTTCAAGTTTCCTCTTAGCCCTTTCAAGGTCCATGCGAAGTTTCTTTTCTTGCTCCAAGGACCCTTCAAGCTAAATATAAATAGTGTTTAGTCTAAACGAATGCTTAGCTTCCTTTTGAAGAAAAAAATTTCTTTGATAATCTTAGACTTACGTCATCCACTTGCTGCTCTAGCTTGATTTTAGCTTTGGTCAGGGTGTTGACTTTGTCCTCTTCTGCCTGCAGGTCATCCAGGGTCTGCTGGTGGGCCTCTTGGAGGGCCTTCTTCTCCTTGGTCAGCTTTGCAATAGTTTCATCCAGACCTGCCATCTCTTCCGTGAGGTTTTTCACCTTGAAAATTTAAGAAAGAAATGATAGCTGTGGTAAAGCATCTTAGTAGCGTGGCAGAACCTCGTAGAACAGAATATGATTCATACCTTGTTCTCTGTGGCATGCTTCTCCTTTTCAACCTTGGCCAGGGTCAGCTCAAGGTCATCAATGTCTTTCTTGAGCTCTGAACACTCATCCTCCAGTTTCCTCTTCTTGGCCGTCAGCTCGGCATTGATCTCCTCCTCATCCTCTGCTCTCTCAGTCACCTCCTTGATCTTGGCCTCCAGTTGGATTTTGGTTTTGATTAGCTGGTCACATCTTTCCTCTGCATCAGCCAAGCCTTCAGCTTCCTTGAGTTGGAAACAAAATCAAAATTGGAAAGAAAGAATGAAATATTTCACAATGATAACAGTGTCAATCTCTGCTATTGGTTCTTTGGATTTAGAGTTTATGAACCACCTCCTGTGTGCAATCCAGGATGCACTGTGGGAAAACCAAATGTCCTGCTCCTTCAGAATTCTCTTTTAGATTAGAAAGCCTACCCTCCAAAATATGTCATGAATTCAGAAATCATTTGTGATGAAAGAGATCAGAAAAGTTCTATTAAAGGTAGTTTCTTGAATAAAGTGACATTTGAACTACCCTTTGAGAAGTGGGCAGGATTTTGTTTTGTAGAAATCAAGTCACTGAGGGATGGAACAGGAGGAGAGAAGGCATTCCAGTGGGGAATTCAGGATGCAGCTGCTAATGAACTGCTTCTCTTTGTAATACTGGAAGATGATTGTGGTTATGATATTTTTTTGACA
This sequence comes from Spilogale gracilis, assembly GCA_004023965.1. NCBI lineage: Eukaryota > Metazoa > Chordata > Mammalia > Carnivora > Mephitidae > Spilogale > Spilogale gracilis. The sequence continues at coordinate 27,469 of PITA01003173.1, forward strand.
TTCAAGTTGAGGCATAGAGTAATCAAGAAATTCCCGACAGCCTGCTATGTTTCCAATTATGAGGACTGAGAGTGGACAGAATATGAGCAAGAAATTGATAAATATATACCAGCTTTGAATACATGAGAGTAAAATGCACTGTGTGCTTATGTAGTGAATATAGTGGTATAGGACAGATTCTAAGAAATTCTCCAAAGACAACAGAACAGCATTCTGAATAGATTTGAAGGGGCTGGGTCAGAAAAACAGCTCTTTTTTCCTTCTGTAATCTAGAAGAGTTATTACACTGCCCAAACTTGACAGAAGAAATTAATTTTAACAACAGGAAAAAGACATGTTTTGTGTTGAGTAGATGATACTAGACCATTTCAGTTCACTCTGAATGAAGGACAGTCTTACAAATTACATTTCAGAGTTGATGGAAGGAGTTCTCAAATGACTGGTGCACCAGTGAGCAGTGAGTGGGCTGGATGGAGGGGAGAGCGGGGAGCAGGCAGAGCATCCGGGGTGCCGAGGCAGCAGTCTGGGTACCATGGGGCACAGACTGTGCACATGGACTGGAAAGAGTGAATCTGAATTTTGGAGGTCAGACAAACAACAGTGTTGTAAAATGTGTTGGAGAACACTGACATCTTTCAGCTGTACATATCGTGATTTAAAACTCCTGGACATCAAGAAGTCTAAGGAAGTTTCAGAGATTAAAAAAAAAAAAATCTCTACCTGTTATCCTCCCCTTCGTATTTCTTTTGGGATAGTTTTATGTGAAAGTCACTTTTAAGGACTGACTTCAAAGAGAAAAGGAGTCATAAGTCTTATGGTTTGATGAAATAGTGGAGAATGGGTGACAGGGGTCGGTTCTGCCTTATTGCCTCAGTCCTGCCTTGGGCGATGAAGGGATATGTGCACTGTACTAGAACCATCAGAGTGCTTTGACCTCCTCTTTCCAGTGAGTGTCCGCACACTGACTACCCAGTGCACCACCGCTAGTGACCAGAGTTTGAGCACTTGCATCCCGATAAGCAGCACCCACCATGAATCCACTACTCACAGCCTGAACTTGGAGCTGCAGGTCATTTTTCTCTTTTAAGAGAGTGACCATTTTTTCCTCCAGTTCTTTCCTTTTCGCCTCTGACTTGGCGAGCTCATCTTTGGTTTTCTGAAACTCTTCCTTCATGGTGGCCATCTCCTTCTCCGTCTCCGCGCTCTTGAGAAGCGGCTTGATCTTGAAGAAGAGTTTCATCCAGGGCCAGTGCTTGACGTTCATGAAGGCACGGATGTTGTACTGGATGCAGAAGATGGACTCCCTGAAATTTAATTGATGCAAATTTGATATCGTGTGGATGAATAAATGAGATGAAGTCTTGGCAGTGAGAGCTGGAGGTTCTGCCCCACCGTGTGCCTCTCCTCTCTTCAAAAGCACAGATGGAAGAAATTCTATTTTGGGATGATGGTCAAGGACTTGTTAATCACTCATTTCTCTACATCAGTGCCTCTCAACTTTTTGTGCATAAGAATCGTGAAGGACTTGATAAAATGCTAGTTCCTGAACCTTATCCCCAGAGATTCTATCAGAAGATCTAAGATGCAGTCTACAATTTGCATTTGTAGCAAGTTTATAAGAGATGCTGATGATGTAGGTCTAAGGACCACCCTTTGAGAACTGCTGAAGATCAGTGCTTCTCAAGCTTTTCTTCTGGAATACCACCAAGAGCAGTGGTGAAAATAACTTTCAAAACCCCTGAGGGATGAGGGAATGGAACAAAGGAATTCATTAAAAAACAATTTCTATGAAAATCTCTGGTTTTGCATTTTATGTGTTGTATGAATGAAAGCATTCTGCTCTGTAATATTATCATGTTAAAAAATCTAATTTATTTAAAAAATTAATTATCCTCACCATATAGAAAATTAACTGCCCAAGTGTGTGTGTATATATATATATATACACACACACATAGTGGGTTGTGACCAGACTTACTATTTTTAATAGAATAGATTATAATAGAAAATATAAACATAACTACAGGATACAGAAATAAAATTTGATGTAAATTGCATATATATTTATGCACACACACACACGAATGCGTATTTGCCCATATAAAATGCATTTTTCACTGTGGGTCCCATTCACATGCATTCTGCAGTTTGAGACACCTGGATCTTTAGACCTAGAACTCTGGCCCTGCATCAAATCAGATCGCCAGAAAGCCACGTACCTTGGTGACATTCTATTAACTTACTGAAAAAAAAAAAAACTTTTACAGGTAAATGCCCTTAATATTTTATACCATAATAGCTTGATAATAAAAATGATCAGTTGGAAGAAGTTGTTTCTGCATCTTGTATAAAATCACTGTTGAAAATACTGTCTGCTGTTTAGTTCAGTGTATCTAATTTAATGATCTACCCACTAAATTCACACTTGTATATTTTTATACTGGTGTATTTTCTCTTGTGGGATAAGAACTTCCCATGCTTTATGCTTTCTCTCTCCCTTTAACCCAAACAGTCAGAATATGTTTCACGGTGATGATCCCTTCCTTCAATTTTCTGGTATATGTATATCCCCACTTCATTCTTGCTTGTGTTTGTGGCCTTATCATATTTGGGTTATGCCAACTTAATGTGTTTCTGAAGCAGAAAGATGGGAATAAATAAATTATGTTTATACCTTCTCTCCACCATCTTCTGGTACTCCACTCTTGCCAAGAACCCTCTGCACCTGGCCTGGGTTCTAGTAATCAGCTGGGCCAGCTTGTCATCTCGCATCTCCTCTAGGAGCCCTAGAAGACCAGCTTTGAAAAAGACCTGTGTGTGGGAGGAGTTGCAGATCAGACACTATACATAAACTTCATAGGGACACGATAACATCAGGTAGGCTTTAGAGACCATTACCTTGGTGTGACCAAATTTATACTGGGTGTGATCAATGTCGATGGATGCCAGAAGCTTCTCGGAAGCCTTCTTGCTGTCAATGAACTGTCCTTCAGGGATAGCACTTGCATTTAATACCTTGTATCTGTTTAAGTAAATACAGTTTTTTTAAAAAAAAACAAGTTGGTTTATAATGACACTAATAGCATATAAATATTAAATGACCTATTTAGAAAATCAGAGCTTTAAAGAAAAGTATCCTTCTTTGTTCTCAGGAAGGACTTTGTATACATGGATTGTCAGGCTAGCATCAAGAGTTTTCATTCCATTCCACCCGCCTGCACAATTGCAGACTTTCCTTTCTGCCTCATCAGACCTTTTTCTCAGGAAAGGATCCTATGATCTTGTTCACATTAAGGTGTAGATGACTAATAAAATGTGACATGTTTTTCTGGTTAGATTCATTTGGCTTTTATGATCCTAAGCCCCAGAAAGCAAATTTTTAATGAGGAATCGGGTAGGAAGGTCCAGTTCAGGTAGGAGGAACTGTCCTGATCACCCATATACACATGTAATGGTGCTTTGGGTTTTGCACATTGAAGTTCTCTGCCCACTCCACCAGACCCAGCCTTAGGAGATGCCAGCTCCCTGGAGATGCCACCAGCTCCTTGTCCCTTTGTGTCCTATTTGAATCCCAAGATGGACTTATCTAGGGAGGAAAAGGGTTGCTGAGGAGCTGGTATTGTGACATGGTTCTGGAAACGCTGAGAAACCAGTGTTGTGAGGAAGAAAGGAAGTGACAGAAAATGACTCACTGGGAGCTCTATACATGCCGGGGAGAGTTCCTAACCTAACCACCAACACCCTTGTGACTTTGGGCAGATAGCTTAATCTCTTGACCTCAGTTTATTCATGTATAAGAGGATGTGTTGATAGTGCTTACATTTTACACATGAAAAAATGGTGGTTCTCCTAATTACACAAGTTAATGTGCATATCTGTGGGCTAAGCCAGAGCTCAATAAAGCCTACGAAAAGTCTGGAGTGCAAGATAGGTGGTTTATCTATATTTTGAAGGTCTTTTTGAGGCTTACAACTTTTCACTCTTTTTCGTGGCAAATTAAACATGAGTAGAGACATATTTTTTCACCAAATTGTTTTGTTTGCAGTAATAAATATAATTATATTTATACTAAACTTCAAGATGTACCGTAATTCAGAGAGTCTGACCTCTGTTTGAAGTCTGCATAAAGGATCCTGCTTGGGAACCCCTTCCTACAGATGCGGATCCCTTCTAGCACACCGTTACACCGCAGCTGGTGCAGGACAAGTTCGTGCTCCATGGCACCTAAAAGTATACATATGGATTATACTGCCGAGTTGTCATCATCGTTGTTTTTAAAGGAGATATATGACAGTCATGCTTTGTGCCTTCACTCTAGAGCTTCTTACCTGGGGTTTTTGTTTCATTGGGGATGATACAGCGCACAAAATGAGGATGGGTACTCCTGAGGTTAGTCATCAGTTTGTTCAAATTCTCCTGTGAAGTCAGGAAAAAGCCCGTTATCTCTGACTTTCGCTATGGTTGTGGGCATTTGGCGATGTCTATAAATTTGATGTGTATGGCTACGTTGAATGTCCGGTATGGATCATTTCCACGTATCCTTCTCCAGAGGTGTAGGTTTCTCCTCATTACCTCCTTCTCCACTTGAGTTGGCAGGAGTTACACGTGTGAAGCAGCCTGACACAGGTCATACTTCCTCCCTGGTCCATGGCCTCCCACATACACTCACAAGGCCATTTCTTTCTTCTACAAGATGGCCACACTTTCTTCTACCCAACTCCATGGTTCTCCAATGAGGACATGCAAGCCTGCACCACACTGGAGCTTTTTCTCATAAGCATATTTCCCCTTTCCAATGCAATTAACTTTTAGAGCATAAATGTTATCTAAAGGAGAACAATCTTACCAGCTATAATTGAGGACTGACTGGATTAAGGACAAGGATACCATATTAAATTCCCTATGGGCTAGCTGCTAGATTTTCATTAGCCTTACTGTTAACTTAATCACTCTGAGCACCATGTCATACATTGCTTAGTTTTATGACTCGACTAGACTATGAATGGTAGAATATTCAGTTTTATAAAATTTCCTGTAAAATATTTGGCTTTTTGTGGCTTGGCATGAAAGATGAGCTAATAATTTCTGAGTAATTTAAAAGTCTTCTCTCCAAAACTAGATTAACAGATATCATTAATCAATGTCAGTTTTTTTCTCAGTGACGTGTAAAAAGAACTCTGTGCTTTTAAAAACAAATTCCTGAAGTAAGTGGGGAGTGTCAAAAACAGTTTCTTCCTTACTCTGAAAAGGGCAGACACGGTCTGGAAAGAAGAGCCCTTCTTCTTGCCACCTTTCTTGGCACCACCACTCGCCTCTGGAGAGCAAATAAGAAAAGGTGTCATTCAAGTGTAGTTTTGAACTGACAGAGCTATTTCTTGCTTATTTATTGCCAATTTCTGCACGCATCTAATGGAGCAGTTTTTGGATACTACCGGCCTCTCTCTTAGAGCCCAAATGACTCTTAGCTGTCAACTAAGTTTGTATCCACTTTTCTGTGATTTTTCCGCTCCATTAGAAGATAAAGTGAAGGGCATTCACTTCACTATATAAAAATGGATCCTTAATGTTAGGACATGTGGGGACAAAATAACTTCAAAAATCTTCAATAGAAGCTAGTCTAGACAGGCAGAAGTTTGTCATTTTATTGCCTTAAATATCCCCAGATACTCAATATCCAGCAGATGTGGAAGAAGAAGTAGGAGATAATTGTAGAAGCTGAAGTTTTTCATTGGTTGAAATTATAACAGTTCCTTTCTAACCCTTTGCAGTAGGGCCTCTGTCAGTGCCAAAGTGAGACAAAAATATTTAATTGCAATGCAGCCTACTTAGTCAAAACTTGGAAGAACAATGGATCTGACCCTGCAATCCTTTTGGCAGGGTTATGAGATCAGCCTCAAACTAACAGCATGTTTTGGAATACCTAGAGAAAGTGTTGGATTTTTTTAGTGTTACCTGCTTCTGCAGTTTGAGCCCCAGAGAAGAGGTAAGCTAGAGTTTTCACTGAAGATTTCTGGTATAGCCCAACCACAGTCTCGTTCAAGGGGTCCTTGTTCTTGTCCAGCCAGCCAGTGATGTTGTAGTCCACAGTACCGGCGTAGTGAATCAGTGAGAAGTGAGCCTCAGCCTTGCCTTTGACAACCTTGGGCTTCTGGAAGTTGGCCGACTTTCCAAGATGCTGTTCATACAGCTTGTTCTTGAAGGAGGTGTCCGTGGCCTTGGGGAACATGCACTCCTCTTCTAGGATGGAGAAGATGCCCATGGGCTGGATTAAAACAAAACAAAATGGGTATAGGGTAAATATGAGGTGTGGGATGAGCCATGGAATTTACAAGAAGACGGTACTAAGTGAATAGATCAGGAGACCTTCTCAATGAGCTCGATGCAGGCAGCCAGGTCCATCCCGAAGTCGATGAAGGTCCACTCGATGCCCTCTTTCTTGTACTCCTCCTGCTCCAGCACGAACATGTGGTGGTTGAAGAACTGTTGCAATTTCTCATTGGTGAAGTTGATGCACAGCTGCTCCAGGCTGTTGAACTAAATAAATGCTTGTGTTTACTTTTCTCTTGAGCAAATTGAGCATTTGTAAATACAGGACTTCTTAATTTAAAAGTGTATGTTGGATAGCCTTTAGATTACAGATATCAAAATCATGGCATGAGGGAGCACTATGAAATCTGCTGTTTTCTCTGCTGCCACTTTATTACAGAATCCCAGATTGTATTAATGTTCTTGCCCTGCACTGACTTAACCTAACTCATGGATTTTTCTGAATTCCTACATATTATTCCATTATCTTCTCCATTTTCCATTGACTCAGTTAAGAGCTGGTGGGCAACCCATTAGGAGCTAGCTGGGAGGGATCTCTGTTGTATGGAAATCACCAGTGTTTGCTTTGCAAGTGGACAGTAATTAGCACTGTTGTTCTTCAATATGAAATGAAAACAAAATCAAGATACCAACTATCATATACATTGTGATAACACACTTGTGTTAAAAGAAAGACTCCCAAATGAGGACATTAGTTTGATATAAATAGTGGCATTAATAGGCTTGGAACCCTTTCTCTTGATTTTACATATTTTCTCTAATGTCTAAGTTTTGCTTTTATAATTAGGAAGAAAAAGATAAACTTCTTAAAACTATAAGCAGAAAAACTATATTTCATCAAATAGGGATTTTTACTTTATAATATCCCATTAATGAGAATAAATGCTGACTTTATAAGTTACATACTCTTTTCTCTGAAGAGTTTTTGAATGACTTCCCCCACCATATATTCAGAACATGTGATATGTTTCATGGGATTACCTTGATATTTTTATGTAAACTTCATGTGGCACTGTGGGAGTTTTAGGATTCCCCCTCCCCCTGACAGTAAGCTAGCTCCTAACTCCCTTTGGGTCCCATAGCAAGTCACAGTGTTCATCAAGTGCATGATTCTCATAGAAAGATGACGGCCACTACGATAAATGCTTAGTAGTTACCCCATCATTCTCTTTTAAGGTTAAGCATAACTTTTTGGGAGTAGTGAGTGAAGGTTATAATATTCACATATTTCTTCTTATGGATATTTCCATTGCCTTACTGTAAAATCCCCTTACCAACCAGCTACTAACTCACGTCAAAGATCTCAAAGCCGGCAATGTCCAGCACCCCAATGAAGTACTGCCTGGGCTGCTTGGTGTCCAGCTGCTGGTTGATGCGGGTGACCATCCACAGGAACATCTTCTCATAGATGGCTTTGGCCAGGGCACCCACAGCATTGGTCACCTTGAGAAACAAAAATATATCTCATGAGGTTATCAGACGACTGTAAAAATGTTTGATTCCTGCCAGTGAATTTGAATTAGGCACCTACCTGTTCTACAGTCTGGCCTTTGGTGACATACTCATTGCCGACCTTGACTCTGGGGTAACAGAGGGCTTTGAGTAGGTCAGCAGAGTTCAGACCCTGGAGATAGGCTGCCTTGTCAGCAACTGAAAAGAAGAAAGGATAAAACAATGTTATTATGGCCCAGAGCAACCCATTTTCTCAAAAAAATTTTTTTAAACTACAGACATTTTGTGCCATGTTTTCAGATTATCCCTTTGAACATTCTTGCCCATTTTTTTTTTCAATAAGTTCAAGACTTTCATTATGGGTAGTGTGCCCTAAGGAACTTCATAGATGATAGAAAACATCTATTTAATACAGAGCTTCACATAGTATATTGTTTGGGTATGCTTTAAAACTCAATTCTTATAAGGGACTTAGTCTTCCTAGAAAAACTCAAGGGTAACAAGAATGTGGTTTCCAAACAAACAAAAGATCGAGGTTGACTTATTTGGTTACCTTCGGTACCATCTGGCTCGGCCTGCTCCTCCCGCTGCTTCTGCTTGAACTTCAAGTTCCCATAATGCATCACAGACCCTGTGAGCTTGTAGATGGAAACTTTCTCATCATTTGTGAAGCCCAAAATATCAATAGCACTCTGCCAATATAACCCAAAGAATAACTATTAGGTTTATGATACACATACTTACTATGAATCATTCACATTCTGATTCCTGACATTTTGGTCAAACTGAGGAAATTATCATTGCATATGGGGGTGCAAGGAACATTTTAGAGTGGGTCGTTGATCAACCAAAGGCCAGCACTGAGCATTAGAATTATAGGTACAGACCCCCTAAGACTGGAAAAGGAAACTTAAGATAGGGAACAAGAGAGTAAAGTTAAGGAACTTGTTATTTTGAGAAATGATATGGATCTCATTTATGTAGATTACAAAAAAATTGTTTAGATAACTTCAGAAATGATAGACCTTTAAAAGTCACGTGTTGTGGGGCACATCTTCATCTTTTTGGTTGACTCTAGATGGCACATCTGTGCTCATCTTTGAACCCTCTTTTGCTATTTCTACTAGAAACTGAATATTTATCTGGAGGGACCATTGCTCTAACCCAACATCATCATTCTGAGTTTCTTGTATTATACTTACATCTGTGGCCATCAGTTCTTCTTGATCATCGATGCTAGCCACACTGATCTCCCCTTGACTGACAAATGGGTAGTCAAATGGGTTGGTGGTGATCAGAAGCATTTCTAAGTACATGCAACGGAGAAAAGATAAGCAGAATTATCTTCTTCATTAAAACAAGAGATGTCTAGACAAAGTCTAAGACACTCTATGAAGCCAAAGAAGATTAGAACATACTGGGAGAAGTTATATCTGTAAGAATGATCAGGACAGTGCTGACTAATTAAAATCCAGAATTGGAAACAACCTAAATATCCTTTACAAAGTATGGCTAAATAAGTTAGGCTTAACTCTAGAATATAATATGATGCAACCATTAGAAATAATAAGATGGGGCTACAGTCGGTGACATGGCAAAAACCATGATACATTTATTGCTCAATGAAAAAAGTACATTACAGAAGCATATTAAAGTAGGATTCCAGTTATCATATGTCTGTGTATCTGTATGTACAGAAAATGAGTAGAATGATATTCACTTGAGTGCTCACAGTGGTTATTTCATAGAAATAGGATTTGAAGGTGCTATCTTCAATTTGTGTTTTTGATTTCTGTAAAAAGCACAATAAGCTTACAAAACTACTTTCAAAATCAAGGTGATAAACCTGACAAAATTCAGTCATGGAATACTAGGCTGAACCATGCATGAAGAGGCACTGGTGCAATCATTCTAGAAAAGGATTATGACATTTCTTACCAATTAGTTCTGGTTTCTTGTTCGATGTGATCTGATAAAAAATATGATAGCTCCTTTCAGCCTTAAGCTGGAAAGTGACTCTAGACTTCTCTAGCAGATCTGGAAGGAAATAACCAACAGAGCAATGCAAAAATTCACATGGGATGCGCATTTTACTTTGGGTTGACTTTGTAGGTTGTAGGAAACAGAAGTGACTGTAAAAGGAGATGCAGGTACTCACATGTTTCAATATCAGCAGAAGCCAGCTTCCCTGTGGTGCCAAAGTGGATTCTGATGAATTTACCCTTGAAAGGAAAACTAATATTACTACTCTGTTTCAAATCATACCAAATCTTTGGGAAACTCAAAATACTTGGACTGCTAATGGGTTGATACTAAATCAATCCAGAGACTATTTGTATGAGGCAGAAAAGGTGTATCTCCTGGGTTTTTTTTTTTTAGGTAAAAAAATTTTATCTTTGATTTTCATATTGTAAATAATTGTAGGTAATGATAGATGAACTCAGATATAGGGTGACATATTTTTTTAGATGGGACTTGGATCCACATTATTACATTCTTAGAGGCAAGGCAGAGAGCTGGATGCAGTATAATGTGATCGAAGAAGATTCAGAGAATGTATTCACAAACATCCCACACCCCTTGACCAGTGAACAGCGTCCATACTTGTGTCTGCAACTTACAAAGCGAGAGGAGTTGTCATTCCTCACAGTCTTGGCATTGCCAAAGGCCTCCAGTAGAGGGTTGGCACTGATGATTTGATCTTCAAGGGTCCCCTGCAAAGGCAAGAGCGGTCCATACCTCTGGGCTCCAGACTTCCTGAGTGCCCCCAGAGTCTTGAGTCTGACCCCAGACTTACCTGCATTTTGCCAGAGGTAGTTTCCTCCTTCTTCTTGTCCCCAGTGACTGCAATTGTTGCAAAGTACTGGATGACCCGCTTGGTGTTCACAGTCTTCCCTGCACCAGATTCTCCGCTGTCAAATAAAAACTAAGTGAGATGAAGTTCCAAACCTGGCAACCATCACAGCCATGAGAAGAAAGCATAAAATTTACTTACGTGATCAGGATCGACTGATTCTCTCGGTCTATAAAAGAGAAATCATAAACATTTAATACTGCTTTGTTTGTTTGGTTTTTTGTGTGTGTGTATTTGTAAACAGTAAGTAAAGTAAAATGGAATAAACTTGGTATTTTTTGGACTGGCCTTTGCAATCCCTAGGGCTTCATGGGCCCTAGGCTGCCAGTCTTTTTCATGTACCCCAGTACCTCCCCACACCCAACTTCTGACTTCAGCACACATGCATCCATTTAAATAGAGCTCTGCAACAAAGCACCAGACCTTTTCTTTGTAATATTCTGTCACTAAGGACATATCAGAAGTGGACTTGCACCTTCAGTCGGGTTTAGATGACAACTCCAGTAGTGAATAGTGAGTGTTTATAGTAGGTGTAGGAAGTCATGAAAAATAGGCATTTTAGCATGTGGGATGGGGTAAATATACTTAAGGTGGTAGCTTTGGAAGTAATCATAGGCTTAGTTATATTTTAGGGGAAGGGATTTTTTTACTGTTTTACTCTCTTTGAAGACGGATTCTCTAAGTCCTTTCACCAACTGGCTAAGACTTATTTTAGGAAGAATATTCATGGCATAGCTGTTTTAATACCAAATACACCTTAAAATCTGGAGTGCATGGAGGCTGGCTCAGGGCAAAGGGCAATAACATTTATGCCCTCCCTAATATAGAGAGGGCACTCGTTGGTCACAGTTTCTGATATTGAGGCTAATACCACAAGGGCAGATTTTACTCTTTCGGTTTTTGGCTCTTGGCCATGCAAGCACAGTTTGTATGTGTGATTGCGTGTATGCATATGCATAAACGGTGTTTATAATTTTTTCTCAAGCTTTTTTAGTTTCTGAGTCATTCAAAAGTAAATTCTCTCGCTATGGCCAACACCTGTTGCCTTTTCGAAGTTGAAGAGACCATGAGCAATTATGGGATGGTAAGGATTGTAAGTCATCTTTTACACCTCCTCCTTCCTGAACCATCTCCCTTACCAATACACCAACCTAACCAAGGGGCTCAAAGAGCATGCTGAGACAGTTAGGGAACCTTTCTCCTATGGTTCCGAAACAATTACGCACACACAAAGCATTTAACTCACCCGTCAGCATGAACTGGTAGGCGTTGTCAGAGATGGAGAAGATGTGGGGCGGGGCCTCCTGGCGCTTCTTGCCTCGGTAGGCAGCCACCACTTCAGGATTGTACACGGGCAGCCACTTGTAGGGGTTCACAGTGACGCAGAAGAGGCCCGAGTAGGTCTACATACGGGAATAAGAAAGAGCTTTTCCTGTCAGGTGTGCAGTTCACTTGTTACATGAATTCTGACTCAAACGGGCATTTTAAGGAAGTATCCTGCATTTCTTGAAGGCATCGGCATGAAAATTAGCTGGAACTTTCAACAATGAGATAGTAAAATCCTTGAGGGAAGGGCTCACAGTTTTGACTTTTTATGTTCCTCTTGGGACTTATTACAATGATTTTCACATAGTAAGAGCTCCAAAGGTATTTTTTGTTTTTTTATTTTTTTATGTGTAGTGTGAACCATGTGTTTTAGGAGATATGCATGTATTTCCTTTGCAGCATTAAGATCATCCAAATGAATGAAAACAGAAGTTTGGACACAACCGAAGTGCCCAGTGATATGAAGGAGGTGGTCATGCAGTCATGCAGTAAGGATCCAGCAATCCTGGGCCAACATTTGCAGAATACCATTAAGCTATAAAGACATAGAACCCAAAATGATGTATGTACATTATGGTTAAACAGGGAGTTTTTCAAAATCTTAAACAACTGACGTAAAATAGGCACAGACCAGTCAGAGGGATGCTGACCCTAATCACCAGGGACACCTGGGTGGGTGTTGTCTGATTGAGCATCAGCACTGGCTGAACTACACAAAAATGTCAATGTGACATAATGAGTTCAATTCTAAGATGTTTTCTGGGTGTGTATTATGTGCCAGACCCCTGCAAGGCACCTGGGATGAAGCATGGATGGGATGGGTTCCTTGGAAAGTTCCCTGTCCATCTACAGTCGGTGCAGGGGGCAGATGGGTGAATGGATGGTGGAGGACCCCCACAATCAGTGTTGTGGCTGAGGCAGACCTAGGACAGGACATCCCACTCTGCTTGGGGGAGGTGGGAGTTTTCCTCGAGGGGTTGGCCCTTGTGTACCGGGGACCATAACACACAGATACAAATTGCTGTCATTTTGGAAGACTGAAAATGAGCAAAATTTGGTCTTTAAAAATATTTTTATATGTTAAAGTGTAAGTGTATCATTTTCCTCTGGATGATTCTACAACTGCAATGGAGGTGGGGGTAGAAGTGTAGGCATGTGGCTGAGACATAAACAGGAGCTGCTCCAGTGTTTGCTTCGAGGACGGGTGGCAAACCTAGTCCATGTGAACAATGGCCTTGGCCTGGCTTTGGATGGGAAGACAAAGGATGAAGTACTGGCTGTAGGGTTGTGCTTTACAACAGCTATAGTGAACCTTGTAACTCGTTAACTAACCAATGTAATAGCTAGTTAATGTGGGTGCTGACTAGTTACACCACTAGTAAAAGCAAAACAGATCACTGCTTTCGACCCATGTATACGACAGTGGAAGCAACAGGCTGGCAGGTCCAAGGTCATGGCGATAAAGCCCACTTGTGGGGGTGGGAGGAGGCACTCACATAGATCATCCAGGCTGCGTAACGCTCTTTGAGGTTGTACAGCACAGCAGGCTCGTGCAGGTGGGTCATCATGGCCATGTCCTCGATCTTGTCATACTTAGGAGGGTTCATGGGGAAGACTTGATCATCTTTCACTGTCAGAGTCTGGTAAACAGGGAAGATAACGGTTCATATCAATTGAGAAACCAAACACGAGAATGGATAAAACGTGGCCAGCTCCAGGGACTGCACTCACCGCTCCAGCTTCAGTCTTCACCGTCACTTTCCCTCCTTCTCTGCTCTGGACGGTCCCTTTCACAAAGGATTCTTTGGGCTCCGCCACAAAGACAGATGTCTTGGCATCAAAGGGCCTATTCTGGGCCTCAATGCGCTCCTTTTCAGACTTTCGGAGGTACGGAGCTGCCTCCCCGAAAACGGCCATTTCCTGGTCTGAACTCATGGCTGCTGAACTCGGACGTCCTAAAGCAAATGAAGCATTTCACATTAGAGATTCTGGACCATGACATGTATCAGGATGTCTCTATATATTGGTGATGATAGTTCATAGAAACTGCCCTATTTGGAAATTTCACCAGACAAGCCCCATGTGCATCATGGTTTAATTGCTGAAACAAACCTAATCCCAAGCCCCAAATGCATCGAGGGTCACTGTATAACCAACACTGCACTCAAGGTTGACATGCACTAATTTCTTTCAGCCTCCAAGACTAGCATTCTCCTCTGGGAAGCTGGGCGTGGTCTCTGCGTGCTGCCAGGGAGCTGGTGATCCTTGGTCTTTTCGAGCCACAGTGCCTCCCTCATAGAAGAGGGATTACAATATCTGCCTTTCTTAATTCACAGCCTGTGAGGTACTGGACAGATACTTTGGAAACAAAGTTATATGATGACTGGGAAAGCAGTTTCAAATAGTTCAGGCTTCCATCTCGATGGAAAGTGCCATTTATTGTAATGGAAGAAAATTCCATTTCCTGTCCTAGACTGCAAGAGAACTTCATTTCCTCCTTTAGATATTTAGTCAGAAGTGCTCAAGGTCAGGTGTTTTGGGGATGATAATTTTGTTTACCTCTTTTTCTTGAGTTGCGTGCTTACCGGTGTCTGCCTAACATAATTTCTTTGCATGTTATTGTATCTTATAATTGGTATATTATCATCCAGTTAATCGGTTAACCTGATTAGGGATAAAAGCCATAGCAAATGTTATCTCATTTTATTATTACTATTTTTAATTTATTTTATATTTATTTCATCAATGTTCAGTCAACATGCAGTATGATATTATCCTAATTCTTCTGCATTGAAGGGCTTCCACTGCCCTTCCAAATTTCCTGCTGGAGAATGCAGGCTTGGGCTCCATCTCTTATCTGCACGCTGCCAGCGGCATCAGTAGAATGAAAGGTTTGGAAAAGAATGCTACTCAGTCATCACAGGATCCAGTTACTTGAAAATCATTTTGATGTGCTACCCACCAGTGTCTCCCTCCGGAAACACGGTGTGTAGTAGTTGGGCACATTAATACCTTTATGTGTGTAACAAAAGGTTCACAGTGTCTTAATTATTGCAACAGTCGACATTGGGCAAGGGAACTTTTTACAGGTTTTTAAGGAGCTTAAAGAGGATTTTTTCCTAGGTACCTTCTTTGTTGTTTTCTTAATCAATTCTAATAGCAGGATACGGTTTTTTAAGTCAAATTTGAGACTTTAAGCAAGAGAATCTTATTGCAGATCTCATTTCCCTACAGAAGGATATTTTATTAACAAGCTAGTATTCCATTAGCAGTTTTCTGGTTAAACCTTCCAGCCCCCCACCCCCAGCCTGGAATGCTTACATTCTGAGTGAGTCTACGTGCCCTGTTCTGAAAAGCAAGTCTCCTTCCCTCTCTCTCTCTAGCACTTTTCCTGAAGTGCACTTATTAAGGTATTTACTGAGAGCAGCACTTTCTCAAAGGTTGCTAAGTGACACCTTTCCACCCCACAGGCTCTTCTCCTCCAGGGACTGGTTAGACCAAACCTTACCTTGTTAGCAAGTGAAAAGATGTAGCCTGGAAACAAGACAGTTCTATAAAAGAGAGGGGAAAGCACTTCATTAATTAACCAAAAGCACCCCCACCACCCACCTACACACACACACACACACACACACACACACAAAATCACATTTACGGCTTGCTGGCTATTGTCAAGAGAAGGCTACAAAAGTCATGGATGTAAAAATGTGCAGTATCCAAAGGAGCAGTACCCGAGCTAGCAGCTGCAGCTGACACGGGGCAGAGTGACCAGTGTCCCTCTTGAAAGCCCGTTGCCTGTTCCCACTTACCTTGGAGCTTTTTAAAGCAGGACGAGTCAGCCTCATTCCAAGGGCTCTTTTATATGGATAGCTATGGAAACAATGCAGCTGCCTGTCCTTTCTCAAGTCAAAAGGAATTGTTTGGCAGAAAACGTCTTGGCAGACTTGCACCCCTGCATAATTCTCATTCATATTAAGAATGGCTGGATATAATTAGAAATATTTTTCTTATTGAGTATGTGAATAAATCTCCTATGGATAATTTGAGAAGATGATCTGAAAGGAAGGTTCAGGCTGGTGGATAAAGGCAGCAGCAAGGCAGCCAGAATTACTGGCTTCTCTCATAAATTCTTTCTGGCCTAGCTGGGCATGCCATTCAGGTTTGCCTTGCGTCACCTTTCATATTTCACATATTCGACGATAGAAATAAAACACAAATGCTTGTTTTGATTTTGTGAGGGTTAATTTTCACCTGTCGATCTTGCCCTGCAAAATTAGGTTACAGGTCTTCGATAGTTTAAAAGGAAGGAAGGCCCTCTCCTTGTTCCAATATTCTTGGAGTTTTCAGGAATACCCTGATTCTTGAGCTGTTTTGCTTTGGCCCAAACTGGTCCTCCATACAGGACATTGTCTCCTGCCTGCCTCCTCGTATCGCTTGCCTGCGATAAAAAAGGTTGACGATTTTCTAGTAGTAAAAGGTACTTTGGGGGACGACTTCCCAACATTTTCCATGTCAGCACCACCAGGAATGGAATGATATATTGGTGTAGTTACACCAGAATAATGATGGACGTGATTTGGCTCTGTCTGTAAAGGGCTTGGTAAGAACATTTCTTTGTGATACAAGGATGCGATACATAGGATTAAGGAAAATATTAAATACCGAGTGCATCTCAGACTTCCAAATAAGATCTTTCTTAAGCTTTTAGGGAGAACTTTCAGCTAGGTTTCATGAGCAAAACTTGTTTATATGTGACTATGCTTGAGATTATGACACACATTTCCTGATCAAAACTTCAAAAATGATAGCATACGGTATATGTGTTCTTGATAATTATTCTTGTGGGAAAAGTTTGCACAAGAAGGCAATAAAAATGTAAAACCATATAAATATATATATATAATATATATATGTAATATATATATATTTGCAGCTAATCTCGAAATTTCTTGGATAATGAGAATAAATTTTAAATCCACTTGAAATATTTCTCTTCCATACCGAAGATTTCCAAAGATGTTGAAGCTCTAATCTTCGAAAGTCTGTGTGTTAAAGGGGTCACCCTGGTGCTAGGTTGGTCGCCACTCAAAGGGTGCATCAGCCAGGAATACACCGAAGTGCCTGCTGTATTAAAGTATAAGATCTGGAGCTCTCTCCACCAGGGCAACCTACTTGGCCTTCCAGCACCCCCATTCTGGCTTGCTGTACCCTGGGCTACATGCTCAATCCCAGGCATCCTGGATCACCAGCCTTCCCAGCATCTCCAGGGGTCTCTTGCCTATAGCTGGCAGCATCACACTCTTAGCTGGCTGCTAAGATCAGTGTCCTCCTTAGTTCTTCTCATCATATGGTAA
The DNA here is from genome assembly GCA_004023965.1 of Spilogale gracilis. Lineage (NCBI taxonomy): Eukaryota > Metazoa > Chordata > Mammalia > Carnivora > Mephitidae > Spilogale > Spilogale gracilis. The sequence goes on from PITA01003173.1 coordinate 44,782, forward strand.
ACACCACCATTGTGCTTGCCTCCTTTGGGGATTGTAGGACACACTTTCAGACTTTCACTCGGCCCAGGCCACCCAGGGTAGGCTTCTCATAGCCAGAGACCACCTTCCCAGTGCTCTGGCCTCCCAGCCCATCCAGCCACCTCCAGACCAAAGCGATCAACGTTTCGTGGCCTATCTGTAACCAAGACACACTGCTTGGGACCTCTGCTTTCAGATGAACTGCAGTTCTATTTCATTATACTCAGCAGCCACATGTAGTGCCCACACCAATATTTTGACATTTTTTTATTCAATTCCTGCTGCCCCTGCAGGTTATCTTGATGCATCATTAACTCTTTATTATTCTGTGTTCTTTGCAAAATGTCCTTCACTTTTCAGTCACCTCACAATGATATATTCTGCTTCTTCAGTTTGTAAAATCCTTTGGTGAAGACTATATTTACAGACAGAAGCTGTCTAATATATTACTTTTTTGATGTAAAAAAAAGAAAATGAGAAGTCTCATTCCCAATGAGTGAGAAGTACATCTTCATTGTTCCCTGTGCCAGTTGGCTCATGATTTGTGACTGGTAAGTGTTCTCCCAAGAACTGGGGCCTAAGGAATATGTCAGTTAGGATAATCTGCTTTTACACTCCAAGAAGAAATCAAAGATGTGCATTCACTTTGGGCATTTTTCTTGACTTCACCAATATTTTGACCCCTGCTCTAATGAGTCAGGGACTTTCTGCATTGCTTACTTATCCTTTGGGATACCTGTCACATTTAGGTCTACTGACAACTCAGTGATAGAAGGAATTGAAGAATGAATACTGACCTTGTACGGCAAAGAAATTCAAAGAGAATAATAACCACTGACCCTGTCTTCAGGAGGTTATAATGTGAGAAAGCAAGAGAGCACCAGTGAAGTGGTTCAGGTCAGCTTCAGAACAGAGTGATAGTAGCTTGAAAAAAATGCAGTGTACAAGTTCTTTGAAGGGAAGGAGCCATATTTTATGCATCTGTTTGATCATTTTTTTAATATTTTACTTATTTGACAGAGAGAAACACAGCTAGAGAGGGAACACAAACAGGGGGAGTGAGAGAGGGAGAAGCAGGCTTCCCCCCGAGCAGGGAGCCCGATGCGGGCAGACGCTCAACGACTGAGCCACCCAGGCGCCCCCATCTAGATGTTTGATTCTCATCAATACCTAGAATGGTGGGAACATATGGAAGGCATCCCCCATATTCTGTTTGACAAATCTCAGATGGCCCAGGTTTGTTTATCCTGATCGTTCTTGTCCCCATAAACTGAAGTTGGGTCTTAGATTTGACTTTTGACTACACACCAACTGGGTATCCTTAGAAATTTACTAAACCTTCCCAAAACTCTGTTTCCAGATCTATAAAACAGATAATGAAATAATACCCGATAATAGTTTTTGAGGAATAAATAAGATAATAGCATGCTTATATGCTTGGATATGGCACCCATTACTAATTCAGTAGGTATTAACCATTGTGGTTATGATTGCCCCCATCTTTTGTTCATCCCTACTCTGAAATTGGTTGTGGTGAAGTAGTTTCCTTCATTGCTTGTTTCATTGATCAGTTCAGTTACCTGGAAAATATTTGCAGAACATTATCACATGCCAGACTCTTAGGTGAGCTCCCACTGCTACGCTGGAATGCCCTTCTCTCTTTTGTATCATTTGTATGTCTTATGTATATTAAGATCCAGATCAGGGGTGCCTGAGTGGCTCAGTTGGTTAAGCATCTGCCTTCAGCTCAGGTCATGATCTTAGGGTCTTGGGATAGAGCCCCATGTTGGGCTTCCTGCTTAGTGGGGAGTCTGCTTCTCCCTCTCCCTCTGTGCTCTCTCTTTCTCAAATAAATAAATAAATAAATAAATAAATAAATAAATAAATAAAATCTTTTAAAAAATAAAGAACAGATGCAACTGAAAGAAGTATGACCACAGAATTAAAAAGATGAGAGATTAAGTCTCAGAAGAGTCGGAATCCAAGAAGTGAGTTTTCGATCGGCCATTTCCTTCTTTTCTCCATAGGCTGGATCCCAGACCCAGCAGCTCCCATGTCAAAAACCATGGGCGTTGATTATGTTTTCCAGTAGTGTTATTAGTCTTCTGATCCAAACCTGATACCTTTGCCCCAGCAGCCCCCATGTTTAAAGTCCCATCAGTAGGAATCTGTATTTCCAAGTGTCCAGTTGTAGGATTTTCTGAGAGTCTGCTTAACAAAAGAAAAATGGCAAAATGGCTAGCAAAATGGCCGATAGGAGCATTCATAATTTAAAGATTTTAAGAGAAATGATGAGGCTCATTCAAAAGCCATTTAGAATTTGATTTTTGTCATCTATTACATGGCTCTTCTCAGTAATTGCAGATTGAGCTTTCAAATCATACATTGCCCAGTCCAAATTTGAAATAGAGAGAGGGAAAGCCTGTGTCTATGAGCACTCATGGGTAGAATTGTTCAGGAAGTTTCTGGGAATGTGTTGCACTAAATTATAAAAATCCCAAGGCTTATTGTATGCAAAGCATCCAGTTTAGCCCTGAGGAGCGAGGAAGTGTGAACCACACTTGGTGCCAATTATCTCGCTGTTCTTATAGCACAGAACACCTAATCTCTGGGTAGATAAGGGAATTTGGTGAGCTTTTGTGGTGAAATCTGTGAGAAGAAAAACTAACTCCCTTAAGACTAAACCAATGTTTGCTTTTTCTACTTACAAAAATAATATAAGTTAAGGGATAGTCTAGAACTTTGGAAAGAGAACAACAAAAGAATGAAAGACAAGAGAACTTATTTCTTAATGGTGGATGTAGAGAAAAGTGCACTTCCTTCTGCATGCTTTAGCATTCACCTACCAAGTTGTAGTAGGCTAATCATCCAATTAAGAGGTATAATTAGGATGTGTATGGTCTCTATTTTCTTCCTGCTTATCAAATAGTAAGCATCAGTACATGTTAGTTGAATAACTAAGGGATTAATGAACATTATTTTGCTAATATCCCTATGTATATAACATTTTATAGCCTGTAAGTCTCTTCTAGGCATTAACTCACTTTTTTCTTCCCAAGTTCTGGAATTGGATACGGCAGATAAACTCTTCTCATTTTATATTTGACGAAACCATGATCCAGAAGGGTGTAAATTGGCTTGCAGAGTCATAATGGAACTCAAATAAAGATTTTCTCTTCCACTCCTTGTTGTTTTTAATGCCCAATATATGTAACTCTGACTGTTGCTTATTCCAGAATTCCTCTGACTCCTTTAGGTTGACGACTAAGAGGTAGGTTAGCAAGCTACCTGCTAGCTTTAAGCAGGCATCCTGCAGTATTGTGCAGAAGGTAAAATGACATACCAATAATACAGCTATAGCTATTCCAGAATGCAGGAAAATTTTAAGTATAGATCCCCAGAGGAGAGGAGATGGAATAGCTGCTCTGCCCTCCCTCACCCCTTTGTGCTGACTGTGATAGAATACGCAGATTTCTTTAGTGAAGAGGTGGCATCTGTTGAGGGATCCGGGAAGACTTCATAAAAATGACATTTCCAATGAAGGAATGGGTTGGACTTGACAGGAGGAAGTTCAGGAAGAAAGGAGTTCTAGGTGAGGTGCAAAGTGTGGAGACAGAAAGGGCAGAGGTGGAAAGAAGGCAGTTTTGAAATCTGTTTGAGAAAATGGGAGTGGTCTGATCTGACTGGAGTTGATCCCACGTGTAAGGGACAAGTCTAGAAGGACAGACTAAGGCCACATGTGTCAGAAGCTGTTTCTATTACTAACTCATTAGGAAAAAAATATCCTGTCCCCAAACTGCAAATGAGGCTCACTGGAGCACCCACTATATGATCTTTTTGTCTTTTTTCTTGGACCATTTACCACACACACATACACCCCAACCAATTTTTCTTATTTTTCACTCAGTTCTGCACTCTGATTGGTTTTCCATCCCCATATCTACTGCTGGGCTCCTCCTCTGTCCTTAATCTCTCCCTCTCCTGACCTCACTAAATCATACTCTCAGGGCACCTAACCCTTCACCCTCTCCCTTGAATATGATTCTTCCTCCCAGTGACCCCTATTAAGATTGGAAACAGCTATGACTTCCACCAGCTCCCATGCAGCCTTCCCAAGTCCCGCCACAGCACGTGATAGCAAAGGGCCTTGAGTGCTGGGTATAAGAGTTTGACTTGGATTGAATTAATATTTAGTTCCCCAAGTTTGGGGCTATTCACCAAAACAATATGGCCATGGTTTAGAATTCATGCTATACCATTGAGCACTAAAATCATCACATACATGATTTAAAATAAAATCTATCTAATGTTTGTCTCAGAAAATTTTATTTTACTCAGTGGTAGTGAGATTTAAAGTCAATTTTTAGGAATGAAATAAAGTGTTCAGTTCTCTTTATCCTTGTGGCAAGAATAAAAACTCAATCAAAATAATTTTTATTCTATCGTGCCAAGATCATCCCCTCTCAAAAACAAACAAACAAAGAAACAACTCAAGAAAGAAAAAGCTAGCATGAGTTGAGGTTGGGATTGGAATTCTCATGGCTGAACAAGGAAAGACTTTTGCTATTTCTGGGATCTGGACCTTTCAAGGAGACCCAAGTGTGGATCAGCTCCCTCAAAACTACTGCTGCTTCTTTGTGCTTTTGGCTTGTCCTGGTCAAACAACTGGTCCAGTGCACAGGCGTTGATGAAAACAAGGCTGCACTCCAAGGCTAAGGAGTATTTTTAGGTCTTGAGGAAGAAGGCTTTTTTATTTGAAGGAAAGGATGGTAATGTCATCCAAAGTCCTGTGTGGAAGCTGGGACTTGGCAAGACTCGAAAAGCACACTCCAAAAGGAATGCAGCCAAAGGCCAAGCTTTAAGAGATCAAACGCTACGGAGACCCAGTTCTTCTGGTCCATCTGAAAAACTATGTAGAAGAAGTCTGAGTGGATTTTATCATTCCTTGTCTCTTTTATAAACTGTTGGTGAACACAGGCATTTGCTCTTTTCAATTGCCTTGTGGAGGCTCAAGCCTGTATTCTTTACCCTTTGAGCAACAAGAACAAAAATAACCCCTGAAACTCCTAAGATATGTCATAACCTAATGGGAAAATGCTAGCTGGTCAATCTAGAAGAGTCCTTAAAGTAAACATTATGTGAAGAAATGATGGACTGAGGACCAGACGCCTGTGTGTATATGTTCATGTGGGTGTGGTGTGTGTTTATGTACACCCAGTATGCATGCCTGTGCTTAATCAAAGGTGCTCTGTGCAGGGGGCACCTGGTGGCTTTGTCAGTTAAGCATCAGACTCTTGGTTTTGGCTTAGCTCGTGATCTTGGGATTTTGAGATTGAACCCCGAGTCAGGCTCTGCACTCAGCTGGGATTCTGCTTCTCTCTCTCTCCCTCTCCCTCTGCTATCCCTCTGCTCATGTGCTCTCTCTCTTAAATAAATAAATCCCCTTTTTTTAAAGGGTCCTATGCAGATAGGAGAAAGGTGGAAATGCAGAGCTAGCTACCTGTCTTTCTTGGACTCCATTGGGTCTGGGTGGAGGAGCTGGGTGTGTAGAATGGTCCTCCTCCCTGAGCGAATTCTAAGTTCAACAGTGATTCTAAGTTGGCTTTCAGGAAAATCAATTATTTAAGTGAGATGAGACAGTTGAACTCCTGGAAAGTGTCTTCACTTGAATATTGGGATGTTGGTTAAACTACTCAGGACCTGTGGACAAAGGCTTACAAACAAAAAATTCTTTACCTGTAGACTGCTTTTAACAATCCCTGGTATTTGCCTCTTGGGGGGCATTCTTCCAGAAACACCATAAACCGGCTTTCCTCACGTTACATCCTTTGGACAATCAGTCCAGCACCACTGATGATAGAGGGATTTTGTGGTCACATGAGCTTGAGATGCACTGCACATTGTGTCCTTCTGAAGAGTGACCACATACACTGGCATTATAAAAGGTCTTAGCACAAGTCTGCCTGTATGTTCTAAGGTTTTCACATATTTATTTAGCCATGGGATTTTTTTCTTTTCTCTTTTGGACTTGCACCTTACTGCCAAAAGCAAGAAAGCATTAACACGACATATAGCTATCTCTGAGGTCTATTTTTCTGTGTGAATTTCGAGTTTCTGTGTGAATTTCGAGTTTCTGTGTGGAAAGGCCATGTCAGCATCACTTGGGAGCTTATTAGAAATGCAGATCTTGGGGCATCCGGGTGCCTCATTGGGTTAAGTGTCTGCCTTTGTCTCAGGTCGTGATCCCAGGGTCTTGGGACCAAGGTCCACATTGGGCTCCTTGTTCAGTGGGGAGCCTGCTTCTCCCTCTTCCTGCTCCTTTCTCTGCCTGCTGTTCCCCCTGCTTGTGCTCTCTTTTTCTCTCTGACAAATAAATACATAAAATCTTAAAAAAAAACAACAATAAAGTTTAAGAAGCCGTGGTGTAGGTGTTCAGTCAAAAATGAGGCCAATTATTACCTTTCTTAGATGATAACTAATCCAACAATCCTTATGGATTATCTCCTTGGTTTTTAAGGCCCCACTCACCTAACCAATCCAAAATTAATCTACTTTTATCTTCAACCGGACACACATCAGAATTACCTGCAGATACTTGGGTTCTGTGCCTTAGGCTAGTGGTTGTTACCATGCGGTCCTGGACCGGCGATTATCAGCATCACCTGGGAATTGGTAGAAAGGCCAAATGTTGAACCTTATGCCAAACCTACCGAATCTGAAACTCTAGGGGTGGAAGGGCCAGCAGTCTGTGATATTGATCCACACTGAAGCTTGAGAATAAATACCCTAGGGATTCCAATTCAGAAGATATGGAGAGGAATTCAGAAAACCATATGGGAGGAGTACCATTACTCAGTGAACTCCAGAAGGTCAAGGATGTAGTCCAGTGTTGCCCACCATTTTATCTCCAGGGCCCGTCTCAGTTTCTGACACACAGTTAGGACTCAAAAATACTTGTCAAAAGAAAGGTGATTTTTGAAGTTCATTAATTCAGTAATGAGCAACTACACATCTGGGCATCTAGTGACTTTTACAGGAATTAGGTGCAACAAGCTCTTTGGCTGATGACTATTCCACTTGAGGGCACCATTTATGTCAAGAACAACAATTATTTAATAAACAATGCTCTATTTAATAAACATGGCTCACCTCATAGCTCCAGATAGTGATTTGGGTTGTGGGAGAATTTTGAATACAATCTGACAGGTCAGACTTTTCAAACCTAAATGACTTCGCAAAGTTAAATTTCTTATGATTTTTTTTCTGTCTGGAGAACTTGCCACATTGAGCCCTCCAGGGTTTTCTGATCTTCCTGACTACAGCGAGTACAACATGAGCTCTTGCAGCCCATAGAATTAAGGAGAAAATTCTGCATTTCATCTTCAGATAGAGGTAGAATAAACTAAAGCCATAAAGGACTGTAATTTCTAGAATACTGTGATTTGCATTCAAAAATAAGTGGTCAGCAAACATACTTTGCTCGTTAAATAGTGTGTCCTACTATGTGCAATCATTTAAGACAAATCTTAACACTGAAATAGTATCCCTACTCTACAGGACCTCACAACCCAGAGAGATGAAAGCAGGAAAGCAGGTAGCTAGAATCCTTCCTCTTCCTCTTTAGTGTCTGACAGAGCTCTTATCCAATGTTTTTTTTTTTTTAATCTATTTGCTTGCTTGTGAATTTATTGGCTTTCCCCATCACTATAATGTGAACTCCCAAGAATCTCATTCACCATCCTATCTGATCCGTTAGGGTACTCCCATGGTGGACACAGTAAGTATTTCTCAGGTAAAATGCCAACAAAGAAAATTCAAAATTAAGCGTGTGTATTACTTCTTTTTTAAGTATATCCCACATTTAGGTCTGCATTTGCATGTCCTCTGGTGAAGAGCCATGCTCTGGATTCCCATGGCTCCCTGAGGTTCAGGTCTTGGTTCCGAAATGTACTGCCCTGTGACCTTGACCGTGTTGCTTTGGATTGTGGCTGCCTTCCTTGCAGGATGGTGAGGACCGAAGGACAGAGTACGAGCTAGCACAGTGCAGGGGAAGTGTTCGCTGTTACAGACACAGAACATGTGAAGCCTTATCTTCTTTAACAAAACTTTTTTTCGGGGTGCCTGGGTGGCTCAGTTGGTTAAGCAACTGCCTTCAGCGCAGGTCATGATCCCGGAGACCCAGGATCAAGTCCCACATTGAGCTCCCTGCTCGGCGGTAAGCCTGCTTCTCCCTCTCTCACTCCCCCTGCTTGTGTTCCCTCTCTGGCTGTGTTTCTCTCTGTCAAATAAATAAAATCTTTGAAAAAAAAAACAACTTTTTTTCAAAACACAACTTTTAAAGCCTCACCCCTAGCTAGAAATTATAACTGAAAATAGAAACTATAGGCGCTGGGTGGCAGTTGTAAAAAGAAGCCTTGAAGGGATAGGGGACTGTTGACTCAGGCGCTGTGAGGAAGTACAGTGAGCTAGCCATCACATCTTGTGGGAAGAAAACTAGCACATAGTTATGTAAGATTAACAGTAAATCCATAGTTGTTCTATATTGTTCCACTCGAAGTTCAATTTCTAAGTGTCTTGGTTAAAATGAGCAAAGACATGTCCTATAACATTACAAAATGTATTTCTCCAGTTCCAAGGACTGTTGACATATGATCTTGAAGCTATGGATGTTTTTATAAAAACAAACCAACTTATGTATGTTATATTTGATTTTTTACTTATTATTTGTAGAAAGCTTGTTAGTTCTTTTAAAGTGGTAACCAATGTCATAAGAGGATAATTTGACTCAGCGACCTTGTGATAATTAACTCATAGTGACTTCCAGATATAGTTCCAATTTACTCAAACAATATTAAAGGACTGTAAGATTAGGAGCATAGCTAAAGAAATTCCCTTGTAGCTATGTATAAAATTATATAAGTAAAATTAAAGTGACTGGTGATAACTTTAGAATTGAAGGCAGAATTCACTTTGAGAGTATTATTGTTTATTCTGTTGAAAATTTTTGGATTACATTTCTTTTATTTGAGGCATCAATAATTCTAGCAGAAGGAGTTTTTACCATACATATAAATATGTGTTATATTAGACAAAGGAGACAAAAGTGAAAATGAACTTTTGGGACTTCATCAAAATTGTACAGTAAAGGAAACAGTCAACAAAACAAAGAGGCAACCCACAGAATGGGAGAGGATATTTGCAAATGACATTACAAAGGGCTGATATCCAAGATCTATAAAGAGCTACTCAAACTCAACATCGAAAAAGATGAACACATCAAAAAATGGGCAAGAGACATGAAGAGGTACTTCTCCATAGAAGATATACAAATGGCTAACAGACACATGAAAAAATGTTCATTGTCACTAGCTATCAGGGAAATTCAAATCAAAACCACACTGAGATACCACTTTACACCAGTCAGAATGGCCAAAATTAACAAGTCAGGAAACAACAAGTGTTGGAGAGGCTGCAGAGAAAGGGGAACTCTCTTACACTGTTGGTGGGAATGCAAGTTGGTGCAGCCACTTTGGAAAACAGTGTGGAGATTCCTTAAAAAATTAAAAATAGAACTACCCTATGACCCTGAAATTGCATTACTGGGCATTTACCCCAAAGATACAGATGTAGTGAAAAGAAGGGTCATATGTACCCCAATGTTCATAGCAGCAATGGCCACAATCGCCAAACTGTGGAAAGAGCCAAGGTGCCCATCAACAGATGAATGGATAAAGAAGATGTGGTGCGTATATACAATGGAATACTACGCCTCTATCAGAAAGGATGAATATCCAACTTTTGTAGCAACATGGACTGGATTGGAAGAAATTATGCTGAGTGAAATAAGTCAAGTAGAAAAAGTCAAGTATCACATGGTTTCACTTACTTGTGGTGCATAAGGGTAATACAGTAGGAGAAGGAAAGTAAATGGGAAGTAGGGTGATTCAGGGAGAGAAACAAAACATGAGAGACTTTGGACACAGAAACAAACTGAGGGACTTGGAGGGAGGGGGTGCAGGGATGGGAGAGCCTGGTGGTGGGTACTGAGGGCACCTATTGCATGGAGCACTGGGTGTGGGGCATGGGCAATGAATCTTGGAACACTGAAAAAATAAAATAAATTTAAAGTTAAAATATATATATATATACACATATATATATATATATATATATATATATATACATGTGTGTGTTGTATTTATATAATCACTAAGAATTTTTTACAGCCATATTTTTCAAACTGACTTTCCCTTCCTGAATGGAGATTGATTGATCTTTCTATGCTTTTCTAAAGAAGCAGCAATGTTTCCTCTGGTGTGTTCTGTGAGATGTACTTCTGATGGCTCAGGTACCTTATGCGTAAGCACCCACCTTGAATGGTCCCGGAACCTGGTGAGAAAACCGTTGTCAAATGTTTTCAAGCTTCTAGTTTCTTATCTGTACTGTTAGAGTCCTAATAACACCCTGCTCTGCTTTAAAGATCAAATACAAAACTACATGTAGAGGGTTTTGTAAAACACTATATATAACACTCTGTGTAATACGTGTGTTTATACATAAACTATTATATATGTATGCATAAGCCATTACTGCTGATGTCCCCTCATGGCTTGCTTGTGTAGATCTCACAGGAAATGCTTGTCAGGGGATTTCAGTGGGTCTAGTTATTGGCTATTCTCTCTCTAAACCTCACTTTGCAACACTGAATATGACTAGCCACCATATTGAAGAGCACAAGTTAAGAGTATTCTTTTCACATTGCCTTGGTTTCTTGCTTTCTCCTTTCCTTGGTTTCATTTTTCTTGTGAAAACTCTTGGAAAATGCAAATTTCTAAACTTGCAAAGCCTGGATCTTAAGTCTTCTCATTCCTCGACAACTACTTCTTACTGGGGAACTAGGGCCCTAGATGGCAAAGGGACAGGCCTGGCCTGAATGAAAAGCCAAGAGGGTCTGGCAGGCACTGTGGGACAAGTATTCCTTCTCTTGTGACCGCCGCTCACCGACTGGACTGAGCCTTTCTCAGACTCCTGTGGCTCCTCATGTTGGGTATATAGTGGGGAAGTCAGTCAGTTTGTTAACAATGAATAATACCTTGCTGTGTGCTGTAATAGAGCTTTAAAAATGAGGTATAGAGAGTAGAAAGTGAAGCCTTTCCTCTTTGTTTTCTGTTCCACGATTAGCAGTTTGGAACCTAGTTCTCCAAATCATGTTGTGTGCAGTTTTAATTTGTACATCCAAAGATCTTTTTTAGGGATTTTATTTATTTGAGAGAGAGAGAGAGAGAGACACGGCACAAATAGGGGAGGGACAGAATGAGAAGCAGACTCCCCGCTGGGCAGGGAGCCCAATGTGAGGATCAATCCCAGCATCCCAGGATCATGATCCAAGCTAAAGGTAGACACTTAACCAACTGAGCCACCCAGGTGCCCCCAAAGACCTTTTTTTAAATAAAGAAATCATTCTCTACATTTAGCTCTGCATTGAAAAAAATCTTTTCATGTCAGAACATACATCAGTGTGCCTTTCCCACAGTATGAATATATGTCACTTAACTTTTGATGGACAATTCTTTCTCTTTCCTCTTCTCTCTTCCTCTTTACTATTACAAATGATGCTTCAGCAAACATTCCTGTAAACACACACACATATGCACACATTTCTGAAGAACCCTTTTATAATCTTGTTTCATACAATTAGTTCTTTAATTCAACTACCATTTATTTTTATACATAATGTGATATAACCATAATTTAAAAGAAATAGATATCCATTTGTTCTTGAGCATTTATTGTATAGTCCAATCTGTTGGTCAAAAATGTTAACTTTACCATAAACTAAATTTTCATGCATACCTGCTTCTGAGTCTTCCATTGGTTTGTCTTTCCACAGATCCATTTCTCTGTACCAAGCAGTTATGGTAATCTTACAGGACGTTTCAGTTATGATAATCCTACAAGATATTTTCAAATCTGGTAGATCAACTTTTCAAACATTTTTCTGGTTTAAAATGTTTCCATTATCCTCATACACGTTCTTTTCTGGCTGATCTTCAGTATCAGCATGTCAAATTCCATTTTAAAATTATATTGGATTTGGGGTGACTGGGTGGCTCAGTTGGTCGAGTATCTGATTCTTGGTTTTGGATCAGGTCATGATCTCAAGGTTGTGAAATTGAACCCCTGTTGGGCCCCATGCTGGGCATGGAGCCTGCTTAAGATTCTCTCTCTCCCTCTCCATCTGCTCCTCCCTCCCTCTCTAAAATAAATAAAAACAAATAAAATTGCATTAGATATAAAAATTAGCATATAGTCAAATTTTATAATTCTGTGAGTTTGGCACAAGCATTTGTGGAGGCACCGTCACAGTTAGGATATAGAACAGTTTCATCTCCCCAGAACTCCTTCCAGCTACCCCTTGGTTGTCACACCCTCCTCCAAACCTGACTTCTGCCTACCGCTCTCGATCCTGTCCCTAAAGTTTTATCTGTTGGTGGATGTCATAAGGTAGAATCCTCTAATATACAGCCTTCTGAGGCTCACTCAGCCCCAAGCCTTTGTGATTCATCCAAGTTCCTGAGTTTGGTCCTTTTTATTGTTAAGCAGCACTCCATTATGTGGAGGTAGCACAGCTCATCCACTCTCCCCAGCTGAAGGACATTTACATTGTCTGTATTTTGGTGCCATTACAAATAGAGCTATTTCAACACTCATGTACAGATTTTTATGTGAGTAGTTGCCATTTTTCATGGGTAAATACCAAAAAGTGAACTTGCTGGGTTGTATGGTGAGTGCATATTTAACTTTGTGAAAAAACCTGTCAGACTTTTCCAGAGTGGCAGAACTATTTTCCCACCAGTGATGCTGGAGAGTTCCAGCTCCTCGTGTCCTCACCAGCATGGTGTTTTGTTTTTTTTTGTTTTTTTTAAGATTTTATTTATTTATTTGACAGACAGATCACAGGCAGGCAGAGAGGGAGGAGGAAGCAGGCTCCCTGCCAAGCAGAGAGCCTGACTCGGGCCTCGATCCCAGGACCCTGAGATCATGACCTGAGCCAAAGGCAGAGGCTTTAACCCATTGAGCCACCCAGGCACCCTAGCATGGTGTTTTCAGTTCTTTCTGCTGTAGTCATTCTTATCAGTGTATAGTGGTATCTAATTATGGTTTTAGCCTGTGTTTGCCCACTGGTTCAGGGTGCTGACCACCTTTTCATGTGCTTATTTGCCATCTTTGTCTCCTCTTTGACGAAGTGTCTGTTCAAATGTTTTGCTTATTTTTAAAATGGGTTACTTGTTTCCTTTTTGAGAATTGTCGTGTATTCTGGATACAGATCTGTTGTTGGCAGGGATGGCTCATGGGAGTGTGACCTGCACAGTTACACAAACCCACACTCAGAAGGCCCCCTCTACTTCATTTGACACTCTACTCGTTACGGTTTGAAATTCTTAATAATTTTCAATGAAGGGTCTCACATTTACAGTCTGTACTGGATTCTAGGCATTATGTAGCTGGTCCCTGTGTGTTGGATTGTGTGATTTGCAAATACTTTCTCCCAGCCCACAAATTGTTTTCTCATTTTCTTAGCAATGTCTTTCCCAGAGCAGAAGTTTTAAATCTTGGTGTAGTCCAGTTTATCTATATTTTTCTTTGATAGATTGTATTTTTGGTGTCATGTCCAAGAATGCTTTGATCACAAAGACTTTTTTCTTCCATTATCTTGTAAATGTGTTACAATTTTATGTCTTACATTAAGATATATGAGCCACTCGGTCTAAATTTTTTTTATAGTAGATGAGATTTAGGTTTTACATCAGAACTTTGATTGACAATATATTTAATTTATAGATTAATTTAGGAAGAACTGACATCTTTACAATGTAGCAGCTTTATATCCAGGAACATGATTATGTGTCCTTCACTTATGCAAGCCTTCTTTCATGTCCTGTAAAGTTTCACAGCTTTATTCATATACAGTGTACACATTTTAATATTTAGCCCTAGACATTTTGTAGTTTGTGTTGCTACTTGATATATGAGACTTGTCTTCCGTTATGTTCTCGATTTCTTTATAGTTGATGAACAGAGTTGAAAAGGAAGCTGTTGTTTTTTGGTTGATCTTGTGTCATAGCTGCTTCCTAAAGGGTTTTGTTAATTGTTTGCTTTAGGCAGGTTCCTAAGGATGTGACTTCTTCCCATCTCTCCCTTTGTGAACCTAAGATGGCAGTGGGGTGGTAGGGGGTTGGTCAGATGAGCTCCTCGCCACATTGCTTCAGGGTGTTGGGTGTTATTGTTCTCAGTGGTGGGCTTCAGGAGCTAATGGCCTCAGAAGACATTTCATCAGTTCATACTCATTCAGCTATAAGGAACAGACTAGTTACGTGGCATTTACTCTTAAAAATGTGTTTTATTTTTCTCATGCAACAAGAAATCTGCAGTAATGCCATTGGGAATCCAAATTCTTTCCTTTTAGACTTTTTTCAGAACAAATTTTTAGCTGGAATTGTTTTGGATTCACAGGGAAATTGCAAAGAAAGCACAAAGAGTTCTCATATATTCTTCACCCTGTTTGTCCTAATGTAAATATCTCCTATAATTATAGTACACTTGTTTAAGAGTAAGAAGTTAATGTAGGTTCATTACGATTAACTGAACTACAGACTTTATTGAAATTTCATCAGTTTTCTCACTACATGTGCTTGTCCTGTTCCAGAATCCAAACCAGGGTACCACACTGCATTCATGTCCTCATGTCTCCTTAGGCTCCTCCTTAGCTGTGACAGTTTCTCGGTCTTTGCTTGTTTTTCATGCCTCGACCCCTTTTAAGAGTGTCTGGTATCTCCTTAGAATGTTCCTCAGTTTAGGGATGCCTGGGTGGCTTAGTTGGTTAAGCAACTGCTTTCGGCTCAGGTCACGATCCTGGAGACCCGGGATTGAGTCCCACATCGGGCTTCCTACTCGGCAGGAAGCCTGCTTCTCCCTCTCTCACTCCCCCTGCTTGTGTTCCCTCTCTGGTTGTGTTTCTCTCTGTCAAATAAATTTAAAAAATATTAAAAAATAAAAAAATTAAAAAATATATTTTATTTATTTATTTGACAGACAGCAACAGGGGGAACACAAGCAGGGGAATGGGAGAGAGAGAAGCAGGCTCCTTGCTGAGCAAGGATCCTGTTGTGAGGCTCAATTCCAGAACCCTGGGATCATGACCTGAGCTGAAGACAGATGCTTAACAACTGAGCCACCCAGGCGCCCCTCCATATGGATCTTTAAAAGATAAGGACTGAAAAAAACAAAAAAAAACAAAAACAAAAAAAGATAAGGACTGTTAGAAAAATACAAACTCATTAACATTCATAAAAATGTAACTGTAATTTCAAAGCTGTTTCTGTTTTCTCATTCTGCCCTCGTTGGCATGTGGTTCTTTATCCTTGTTTAGCCATTGCAAGAGAGACCCTCTGGCATCAACCATCCTATCTAAGTTCAGGACAAGCTGCCAGGATGCAGGCAGATTAACACGAGATCAGAAGGTTTTCCAGATCCCTCTTCCCCTCACCCACACCAGCAGTCTTCCAAATACGTTTTACTGGATGGAACTATGTCCTGTGGCTCTTGCAAGTTACGAGGGAGATTGGAAAAGCTACCATTTGGCTTCCCAACCTTTCTATTATAGAGGAAGATATGGAGCAATGAGGTTAGGAATGGATGTTAAGTGAGTTAAACTATAGTCTTTTTCATACTAATTTGAGGAAGAGAAAGGTTTTGCTTGGCACCTCTCTCCATTCTGTGAAACTAGTCATTAGGACCAGACAAAGACAGAGTGGGATTGGCAGCAAGAATAGCTGAGCTGCTGAGCCATGGCAGTGCTCCTCCTCATCCCACCACTGGCTTGATGAGGGCTTAGGCTGGGACATGGCTAAACCTAGTCGGGGAGGCTTAAGCCCCAGCCGTGGGTGCTGGAACCATGTGGGGCCAGGGCTATGTGGGGCTGGAATCAGCAGCCATTCTAGGTTGTCTTCAAACAGCTGGAGGACATGGCCATTAAAGAACGCTATTTATAGGACATAAAGTTGGGGCACTCCTAGATCACTGAATAGAGAACTACCAAACTAGAGATTCTGTGAGAAGAGTTTAATTTTTATTACTTTAGCAAGAATTTTGCCAAATTAAAAAAAATAATAATAGACACCACAAATTTTCAGCAAATCTAAGAGGTACCATTACTTTATGTACTTCTAGGAAAGAAAATATGCCACTGATAAACTATGAGATGCCATTTATTCTAAGGCATGTCCTAACTTCAGAAATGTTAATGTGAGGAAATGTTCTTGGTGTTGATGAAATGTAGTTTAATTATATTACACAGTAAATTTTGGATTCTATGAAATAATATTTAAGCTTTCTAAAAATTGAGGTATATACAGATCAATGGGATTTCATATATGTATGCACCTATATAATCACCCTATATGTTAAGATATAAACCACTTTCACCATTTCAGAAAGTTTCCTGTGTCTCTTCCCAGTCAAGCCCAGCCACAAACATGGCCACTTTCTAATGTTTTTCACATAAATTCACATAAAAGTTTTATTTGTTCTAGGACTTCATATAATCTTCATATGAATATAATCTTCAATTTGTACTCTTGGGTCTGGCTTCTTAATTCAGCATACTGTTTTTTGAAATTTATCCATCTATGTAAAAATATAAGTTTGTTTATCCATTCTCCTGTTGATGGACATTGGGTCATTTCTAGTTGGTTATTTTTGTTTTTTGGGGGTTTTTTTGTCTTTTTTTTTTTTTTAAAGATTTTATTTATTTGACAGAGAGAAACACAGCCAGAGAAGGTACACAAGCAGGGGGAGTGAGAGAGGGAGAAGCAGGCTTCCCGCTGAGCAGGGAGCCCGATGTGGGACTCGATTCCGGGTCTCCGGGATCATGACCTGAGCCGAAGGCAGTCGCTTAACCAACTATAACCAAAAATACCAGGCGCCCCGTATTTTTGGTTTTTGAGGTTGGTTTGTTTTTTTGTTTGTTTTGTTTTTGTTTTTTGCTTTTTACTATTGTTGACAGAGCTTCTGTGAGCATTCACAGAATGCTCTTCACAGAATCCACTCTTTGGATGAACTTATATTTTCATTTCTATTGGGTAAATACCTAGAGTGGAATTACTAAGTCTAGGGTGGTGTGTGTTTATCTTAATAATAAACTGCCAAGCAGCTTTTCAAAGTGATTTTACCATGTTATTCTCCCACCTGTAAGGTATGAGAGCTCCAATTTCTCCAAATCCTCATCAACACTAGAAATGTTAGTCTTTTAAATTGTAGCTACCTGGTAGGTGTAAAGATGTTTCTCACTGTGGTTTTCATTTGCATTTCCATGATGACTAATGATTTTAAGTGTATTTTCATGTGTTTATTGTCCACTTGGGTATCTTCTGTTGGGACATTCTCATTTAATCTTTGTCTATTTTTTTTAAATTGGAGTTATTTACCTTTTTCTTATTGAATGAATGTAGGAATTCTTCATGTATTCTGGATACTGAGTTCTGGTTCAGATATACCTTTTGGAATAATCATTTAAATGAAAGAAAATTATTAGGGCTGAAGCACGTTGTGATATTAAAGTCAAACTAAGATTTACTGAATGACAACCAGACACTGGGAACTTCCTATCCAATATTTCCGCCAATTCTCATTATGTAGAAAGAGAATTATTTTTCTCGACTTTTGCTCTATGATCCTAGAGCCCAGAGAGTTTCAGTAACTTGCTCAATACAACCCAGCTTGAAAGGGTGGAACTAGAATTCGAAGAGGTCTATGCAAATTCTCCCCCTTAAAAGCAGCACACTTATATTGAGTGGCTTCCATTTCCCATTTGATCCTGGATTATGTAGGAAGACATTTAGTTTTTTCAGTGCTTAGACCTCTAGAATCTTTTTCTGCCCCTGAATTGGGACAAATATTCTTCATAGAATCTGATTATGGGCAATGGTGGAGTTAAAAAAATGGCAGTGGTCCAGGTTGAGGAGAGACAAGGAAAAAGCAGGAAGAAGATCCTGAAGCAGGTTGAAAGACAGTCTGTACTGAGGCAGAGAGTGACAGTGGGAGATCAAGTCAAAGTTAGGTCAGAAGCTCAAAGTCAGCAGGTCTCCAAAAGCTAGAGGTCAATATGGAGAAGGGCTACAAAGTCAGGGAGAAGAAACAGATGAACGTGAAACCTCATATTAGTCTGTGTGCATGTGCTTTGACAAAAAACAACAAAACGCATAAGTGACAAATTTGGTAGATAAAATTGACCAACATCAAGAAAAATGGCATCCTGAATTTTGATCTCGGGACTGCTCCCTTTTTTGTCTGTTTTCCAGGAATGAGAAAAGATGACTTACTTCAAGTTTGTTTTTCCTTTCAGTTAAATGTTCATACTAAATGGTCCTTTTTATACCCAAGAAAATTATCCCTTCTCTCCCTGATCTTCCATTGAAAACAGTGGGACAACCAAATCTTTCTACTGATTGCTCTAATAATACAAATTCTTAAATATGTGGGATTCAGATTAAGGGCTTCTTTAAAGACCAGGTACTGAAAGACAATGCAGTTCACCAAGGATTCCCCTTTGGAAAATAATCTTTAAAAGCTCAGCTATGATGAGGTAAGTACATCAATCATGGGAAAGATGTTAGATTTGAACAAAACTGTTTTTAAAAGGGAAGAACAGTTGAGAGGAGCTAGGCGATGACTGCATGAGGATCCAGTGATTGCCAGAACAGTTGAGAGGAGCCAGGAGATGACTGCATGAGGATCAAGTGACTGCCAGTGGCCAAGAATTCACAAGGACCTGTTTCAAGTCCATCCGCAGTAAAGGTGAAGAAGATACGGAAAGAAAAGGGGTCAGGCCCCTTTTGCAGATACTCAGTGAGGTGTCTTACTAGAGGGCCCAGGTGGAGGAAGAGTGACCTATAAGCTTGCCTGAGTAAAGGGAAACCTGTTGACTGCACTATGACGTTATGTGCCAAGGGGAATTCATGACCTTCACTGTGGAAGCCGTGGGAGCCACTGAAGGTCCAGAAAGGAAGAGGAAGGCAAGGAAGCAATATGTTGAAGAAGTGGACCTGGAGTGGAGTGCAGAGTGGGACAAAGAGTAGAAATTGGGGATCAGAGGCTAATGAGATTTCTGATTGAGTATATGCGCAGGACTAGGGAGACGAGATGAATCAAAAACAGTCTGGAAGAGCAGGGATCTCACAAGGAGGAATTAGAGGCAGGCTAGCACATTTAGGTCCAATGTGCTGCCCAGTACAATGTGTCTGAGTTCAACAGACTTGTTTCAAATGGCTTCTTCTACTCATAAATCTAGGGGTTAACTGGGCTCTCTAGCTACTCTTTTAGGAAGACAACATTCTCTAAATTGTGGGATTTATTTCATTGCCTCTCTTTGCATATGTCCTCTCCAGAATGTGCCTGTAGCATTCTGAGTCTCTCTATTAAATTTGTCACAGGCTGCCATCCCCACCTAGAACATGGGCAATAAATCCCTTACAAGGCCAGCAACCTCTCTCTGTTGGAGGACATGGGGTGGAAACAGTTCCATCTTCACTCAACCTTTTGCCACCCTATTCTTCTAATCTCCAAATGAACCCACTGACTAAGGCCTGTGAAATTTCTTAGAAGGGGTATCTGGGTGCCTCAGTTGGTTAAGCTACCAACTCTTGATTCTGGCTCAGGTCATGATTTCAGGGTCGTGGGATTGAGCCCCACATCAGGCTCCCACACTCCATGGAGTCTGCTTGAGATTTTCACTCCGTCTTCCTCTGTTTGTGCATGTGTGTGCTCTCGCTCTCTCGCACCCTCTCTCTCTGTCTGTCTCAAATAAATAAATAAATAAATAAATAAATAAATAAATAAATAAATAAATAAATAAATAAATCTTTTAAAAAAGAGTTAGAAAAGAGAATTATAATGTAGAAGAATAAAAAGCTAGTAAGAGCTAACCCTCGATTGAGTCCTTGCTCAGTGCTGCCAGTGGTACTGAGAGCTCTATAGGCATGATTTGTCTAATCTTTACAACAATGCTGTGTGGTAGGTATTACTATGATCTCAATGTTACAAAAGAGGAAACTGAGACCCAGAGAAATTGAATCACTTGCCCCGAGTCACACATCCCTCCACTGAGTAATACAGCTGAAACGTAAGCTCAAGGAGTGTGGCTTCAGAGCCTGGATCCCCAGCCACTGTGCTGCCTACAGCCTCTTTTGAGGGAACACCTGGGGCACAGACCTTCCCAAGGAGGTCTTCCCTTTTGGCCCACCCCTAAGGTGGCTTTCCTGCTCAGGGGCTTGGGCCTTTCTCTCCCAGCTC
Organism: Spilogale gracilis; assembly: GCA_004023965.1. NCBI lineage: Eukaryota > Metazoa > Chordata > Mammalia > Carnivora > Mephitidae > Spilogale > Spilogale gracilis. The sequence goes on from PITA01003173.1 coordinate 65,149, forward strand.
CTTCACTTTCAGCTCTCTACATGCAAAACTTCCACTTCTTCTCTTGGGAATCTCTACCATGTCCCACTGGAAGAAGCCCTAGTCTCTATACCTCTATCCCCTTCCCATATACTGTCCCAAAAGCGAGTTCCCTAAGCATGAGCAACACTCAAGAGCTCCAAGCAAATAGGAAGTGATGCTCATCAGTGCTCAGGCTTTGGGAGGGGGATTCCCACTTCATAGATAAAGGTGGATGAAGATCTCTACCCCTCCCACTCCCCACCCCACCCACCCTGCCCCTCACCAGTTTCCCTTTCATTGTGAGTCTACCAGTTTCTTCATGAAACAATTTCTTTGAAGTAGGCATATTTTGCAAAAACAGACATTACTTTTTTAAGTAAAAAGAATATTAATAAATTTTATTTTTAAAGCAGTTTTATAGTGACAGAAAAATTTAGTGGAAAGTTCAGAGTTGCCTTATGACCTGTCTCCCTCTACCCCACACTGTCCCCTACTTGCGTTAGTGTGGCACATTGATTATAGTTGAGGAACCAGTTTTAATACAATATTACTACTAACTGAAGTCAGTAGTTTACATTGCACGTTTTTTGTTTTGCAGACAAGGGGTTTTGACAAAGGAACAATACAGTGCATTCACCATTGCAGATCGTATGGGCATTAATTTCTTTATCAGGGACATTGTGGATTGATACCATATTGATTAAAGAACTTCCCTTGACCCCCAAGATGTCTGTCCCTGAATGAAAGTTAGAGGGTCCCTACTGATATGCTGAGGAGTGTTGAATGTCCTTCCTGCTCTGGAGGTACTTTTTCTGGCACCCCTAAAGACCAACTGGGTATTATATAATACCCCCAGCAGGGTAATTTATGTCATGTGCACTGGAAAACTTCCTTAACATCATAAAAACACTGAGATCCAAATACACCTGGCCCTAAAGGTTTTGGGTTTGGAGTTGTAGACCTATATTCCTAGCATCCCCAAGAGAGTCTACAGCAGCATCTCAGAATCACACACTTCAGTGTGTCTGCAGTGAAACAATCTCTTGCATGTGTGCAAACTAAGTGGGAAAAATAGAGACAAATATCTCCACATCAGTTTAAGAAAAATCTTGCTGCCAAGGTAGAAATCTATCTTTTTTTGTTAAAAAACAAAATTCAAGTGAGTAAATGTGAAGTTGTGGTTGGCTTTATTAAGCAATTCATGAACTGGGGAGCATCGCATCTAGTAAGTGTGTGGGGGCGGAATCCCAGGGAAGCTGTGCAAAGTGGAAGGATTTTATACAAAGGAGGCTGAGGCAAGACATTATTGGCGAAAGAAACGGGTTGTTTCAGGCAAGGTCGCCTTCCCTAGGGGGAGGGGCAGAGAGTCTTAACATGCAGATTACCTCATCTTCCTTTGGAGGATGGAGAGAGCCCTTGTGGCAGATTACCTCATTGGTGCTGACCAGAACATTCCCGACTGATTGGTTAAGAACTGCATTTCCAGGAGAGGTTGAAATTGCAGTTGGGTTAGGTATTAAATCTTGGTTTGGAGACCTGGCCTAGCATAAGGGACTCCATTTTGGGCCTGTGATTTTGTTTTTAACCCTCTCTCTTTCTCTCTCTCTCTCTTTCTCTCTCTCTCAAAGTTTCTGTCTTTTCAAAGTATGTGGATTTCACAGTTACAGATAAGGGATGGTGGACCCAGACCATACACGTCAGAGTGGAATTAATGCCATTATAAAAGGAACTGTGGACACACAGAGGGACAGTTGGCTCATGTCTGTATCCCTTAGCTGGCTCATGTCTGTATCCCTTAGCTGAATTTGATTTCAGAGAAGAAGGAACAAGGAAATAGAGCTGGTGGGTAGTGACTATTTGTATAAGAAATTTCTTAAAAGTTTATCAGTTAATATGTTTTTATTAAAAGGAAATTCCAATACAAAGAAGCCGCAATAGTAAATGTGTCAGCTAATGTACTTGGAAGAGCCAGAGAGAGGACTAGTGTAAGTTAGCAAAGCTTGATCCAGACACGGAGTGGTATTGTCAAGGACTCAGATTCTTTGGTCTCTCTGCTTTCCCCTGCCGGTTGTTTTCTCTAACACTGGCTCTCCTCATGGTTCTAAGATGGCTACCAGCAGCTTACAGATCTCCACGTGTCCCCACTCAAGACCAGAGGAAAGCGAAAACATCTGTCTCTTGGACAGGCTGAAGTTGCATGGTCATGTCTGTGGCCAGGAGTCGGGAATGCAGTGATTGACTTAGCCCTGGTTATCAGTATTCAACTTAGCTATGCACATCCTTGAGGGTAAATGAAGCTTTTCAAAATGGTACACAGGCTTAGATAGTTTTAAGGCAATTACTTTCTATATATTCACTTTTCATACTCACTCTTGCTTAAAATTGATGTACCTGAGAACCTATCTTCGTTGAGGCCTCAGGTCGATTCTTTTCATTCCCTTCTCATAAACACCGTTCTCTTGCTTTACCCAAGCAGGCCATGTCCCAGCCATCCCAACTGTTACGATGGTGTGCTGACTCAGGGCATAAAAGTCTCTAGGGCACACTCTAAAAGGACAGCTTTGTAATGTGGCTATTGAACAAACTCCTTTGATCAAGGCTTTGTGGCTTTTCCTGTCTTATCCATAAATTTGTTAGGGGTGAAGCCCTGACTTAGAAAGGCAGTATTAGACCACACTGGTGTGTTCTAAAACCAGATTGAATAGATGGAGTGGAGGGACAGTTTCTGGGAAGCCCCAGCTGTGCTGAGAGAAAGCATCCTTCCAGAGAGAAAAATTCATGAGAACAAAGCAAAGAAAATAATAAGAGGGAAAGTGGATTTCCTGGTGCCCCCCACCCCATTAGACGTCTGAGGTTCAGAAGTAAGTTGGTTGCCATGTATAACATTTGTGTTTGGACTGGAAAACAATGAGAAGCTTCCTCTGACAGAAGGTAGTCTGTTTGGCTGCAAGTTTGACAGTGGGGTCTGCATTTGCCAACGTGATAATATGACAGACATTTTCTGTAATTCCAGTTGAGTGGGATCTGGTGCTCCAAGGTTTCTATGAAATACATTTAAAGCATGTGACAAACATTTTATTTTATTAAAATATGTTAGTAATGCTTTATTGAAATTAGCAGTACTTCCCACGCCCTCTCTGGATATATCAGATTAACTAAAGTGTCTCTTAGTAAAAGAATAGCAAGTATAGTTAAGGGTCATTTGCTATCTGGGTAAAGCCTTTTGATATAATTCCCCCCAATTGAAAGAGTGAATGTCTCTCACTGGGAAGCAAATCCATTAGCAAGACATGTGAATTCCAAATCTTTGTTTCCAACAAAGTTAAAGAAAAACCTTAACTGACTTCCAGCTGATCCTTAAGAATAGTTTTTCATAGACCATTGTGAGATTTTCAGCATGTAACTTGTCTGCATTTTAATAAGATACTAATTTCTATGATAAAATTGCTTTTCCTGCCTTTATTTACTTACACAAATGAGGTCTCAGCACTTACATTTATAAAAAGAAAAATAACAATAGAACTAGTCTTATTTCAGAAAATTTCTCAAAATGAGTAATATTTATCCATGGATTTATGAACTAAAATATAAAAGTTAGCTCCATTTATCTCATTTAAAAATACCTTTCTGATATAGCTTTACTATTCATGTTTAGGCAGTATTTATCAAAAATCTGTCAAATATTAAGATTTTTGATAAAATTTATACTGAATAATAATTATAATAATTTCATGAGGGAAAAACTATCATCTAGAACCTTGGGGTCAAAAGAAAAAAAATAAGTCAATCTCAAACAATGGACGTTCTTGCACAGAGAAATAATAGCTTGCTTAATGAAAGTAAAAGGAACATTACATTATGATCAAATTCTGAGGAAGGAATAGAATAGAAATCCAACTTCTAAGTAATAAAAAAAAGAACAGTGAGAAATTTCACCTGTTATAGAAGAGCTTTTCAGATGAGTTTTAGATGTTGGGAACCAATCGCTATAGAATTTAGAGTTCATTGTATACACGTATAAAGAACGAATTAACAGTTTTATTTTAAAATGTCAAAAGTTACATCCAGAAATCCATCAAAAAAACTGAAAATGAAATACTTTGGATGTCAACATAAAAATGTGTAAGGGTCACCTAGGTTTTCAAAATTCTTTTCGGCGTACTTCAAGCAACAAAAAATGGAACAAGGTGGCTTAGGCCATGTGTCGCATCCATTCCCAGAGTTCTCAGGACAATCACCTTCTCTGGAATGGTCTAGGTACCCAAACCAAAATCGGAAAATATTGGGAAGGGGCAAGGGAGACTGGCTGATGCAGAGGCAGTCAACAAGTATAAGGGGAGAAACCATGCAAAGGTCAATAAAGTCGAGATAATTTTTTCCTCCTTCTTCTTCAATATGGTGTCTGTGTTCTTGATTGAAGTCAGAAAGGAGGAGCCACTGGGTGATGGGGTCTAGAGGTCAGGGGATGAGGTCCTGGGGAAGGTGGGGAAGAAAAGGGATTTAGTCAGAGGGTGGGTGTGTAGCTTTGTAAATAGGTTGTGGCAAGTGGATCTGACATCCTTGAACTGCCTGATGGACAGGCACAGCTGCTTACTGCTGAGCGGAGTCTCTTGGGGATTGCTGTGGTCACGGAGCAGTTTTTTCTGTGGAGCCTAGCCACAGCCTTACCCCAGACTACCTGAGAGAAAACCCATCTGTTTAATCATTATTAAAAGGATATTGTTTAAAAGGTACAAACTTCCAGTTTTAGGAGGAATAAATTGTGGGGCTCTAGTGTACGGTGTGGTGATTATAGTTAATACTGGATTATATATTTGGAAGTTGCTAAGAGACTAGATCTTATATGTTCTCACCACAAAGAAGAAACAGTAATTGGAAAACAGGATGGACTTGTTGGTTCATGTTATGGTGGGTAATCATATCACAGGACGTAAGTGTGTCAAATCAACACACTGCATGCTTTAAACTTACACAGTGTTGTATAATTGAATCTCAATAAAGCTGGAGGAGAGAAAAAAAGGGAAAGTCTTGGACATGCCCCCACAAATAAAAAATGCACTTTAAAAAAAAAATGCACTTTTAGGGCATAAGAATGGGTCCCTGAATTTACCCATCTTGACTTCAAGCACCAACCATTACGGTAGTTTTTTGTTTTGTTTTGTTTTTTGTTTTTTGTCTGTAAGATTTTATTTATTTATTTGACAGAGAGGGAGAGAGCACAGCAAGGGAGAAGCAGAGGGAGAAACAGGCTTCCTGCTTGCAGGACTCAATCCCTGGACCCTGAGATCATGACCCGAGCCGAAGGCAGATGCTTAACCAACTGAGCCACCCAGGCACCCCCCCCCATTCCCATTATAGTTGTTTAAACAGATAGACTGTAGGTAAATCCATGACGATGTCCACAAAGATGACATGTTTATTTTTCTAACTACTTATTGAATCATCATATAAATGCAAAAACAAGTTTTTGAAAAACAAAATTCAACTGAGTAAATTTGAAGATCTAATTGGCTTTATTCAAAGATTCATGAGCATCCCATTGAGCAAGTTGAGAGGAGTGTTGAGGAGCCCTACAAAGTGGAAGGCTTTCATAGACAGAAGGGGTGGGGATGAGGACATCATAAATAAAAGAAGTGATTATTTCAGGCAGAGTCACCTTACTTTGTGGGAGGGGCAGGACTCTATCAAGAGATCACCTCCCTAGTGCTGGCCAGGAAATTTCAGACTGACTGGTTAAAAATTCTGGTTCTGGGAGAGACTGAAACCATAGTTTAGTTAGCTATGAAGTCCTGGTTTGCTGACCTGTGGCTTAGGATACGTCACTCCATTTTGAGCCTGTTATTTCTTGTCTTTTCTTTCTTTAATGGTCCCCCCTTTCTGATCAGACTCTCAGCCTGAGAAATGGGGTCAAAATTTAAGGCATTAACACTACTCTTTTATTCTCTGGGTGACATTCATGAGTTATGATGCTTTCTTTTTGTGTTTTTATTTTCTTTTGCTTTTGCTGGACCTCTGTGGTGTTCATAGGTCATGACTTCAGACTCACAATTTTTTGGTTTATCATTTTCTTCATTTTTTTTTCTTGATGTTCTAATCTTACGGAGATCATTTGTTTGGTGGTTAGAAGTTGCTGATACACATTTAAAACTTTTGAGAGAATACAATGCACCAGGAAGATTACAATGACTATTATAAACAGGATAATCCCTGTTATCTGTAGTATACTTGGGGGCCAAGACCCAAACCAAAATCAAAGTCAAATAAGAAACTCCGTTGAAGGAAGTTGACCTTCCTTAAAGCTGACCTTGAAGTTGACCCCTTTGAAGCCAAGTGACTGGCTCAGTGTTTTTATGTCATTGAGTTTCACTTTCTCTAGAAGGTATTCATCTAAGTGCAGAATGTGATGTGGGCTATGGCACCTCCCTGCTCAGCTAAAAGATAATCAAGGGCTATCCTATTGTTAAGAACAACTTTGACCAGAGAGTCTGAGGATTTTTGTTGGGCTACTGTTATTTTAGCAACAAATTCTGCAATATTTTCAAGAGTTAAGGAGAGGTTCCTGATTATAACCTCATTGATATATTTTTTTCCGAACCAGGGAAGAATGACCCTGCCAAAGGAAGCAAAGCCTGAATCGTGAATGCTTCCAGATTATTCCTGTTTGAATCTGAGGCTTGGGACTGGAAAGGTGACAGCCTTGGAGGCCAACAAAAATTGTAAAGGTCTGTAAAGCACAAGGCAATTTTATTCTTAACCTTTGCCTCCTGCCCCCTTCTTTGCATAGAGCCTGGATGCAAAATTTCCCAATTTGAGGGTTGTTGATTGGAGACAGGGAAATGGACCAGGGGGTCTCTGGCATCATGGACAGATGAGTGTTTGATGACAAATCCAGAAGTCTGAAAGGTTAGCTAGGAATAGCCCAGGAGATATGGATGGTGGTATTAGCTTTTCAGGCCAGTGCCAGAGTAGAAAGAAAGAAAAGAAGAAAGGGTTTCATGTTAAGTTGGAGTCTAAAGTCTTGATGTGGCATCTTGGGTGGAAGCAGTCTATATTGATGTCTGCTGCTTCTCTTCTGAGGCACTTGGATATGGAGGTCTCCATTGTTTGCATAGGGCCAGGTGCCAAATGGAGCCCTTCTCAGTTGTGAGATATGTATCTAAGGTTCAGGTCTCTGAGGTCTGGCTGTTATGTGGGTAGTGGGAGGACCTGGTGTAGTCCCTTCTGAGGAGATTAAAGGTCAGTCTTTGTTCATAGTGATTCCAAACCAGAAGAGTGGAAGACAGTTGGAAACATTAGTTTAGTGAATCATAGTTAGATATTTGCAGAAGGCAGAATTCAGGATCTAGTTTAATTGACTCGTATGCCATAAAGATTATAACCATCCTCTACCACTTCACTCAGTTCCATGTTATGAATTCTTGTTCTGCTTGCATCCAGCTTTTCCATTAGTTCTGGAAATTTTTACTCAGTTCAGTTTTATGATCTTAAAGTTATCAGAAACCTGTATTCTAGAGTACTTTCCATGAGTCTTGAAGATGAAGCACTTTTGCAGAAACACTTTTGTAAAAGCATTAAAGTTAAATAACAACTCTCTTTAAATGAAAGACTTAAAATGTCCATTGTTAAAGATCTGATGAGAGTTTATTATAATAGATTGACAAGGAAATTTGGTTATTTCTGTAAGGCACAGTATTTTAAAATAATGAGTAGAATAATGGTGATAACATTATACCAGAAAATATCAAGACCTTAAGAATTTCATGCAGTTCTAGAACACTTATAACATATACTTATACAGATACAACAGAAAGAAGGCTTAGTATTACTTCTTATTTGATAATGCCTCCAGTGTAATTTGTGTACCAAATTAGCATAAACATATAACATCTTTCTCTTTATAAGGAGAGACAACAAATAGATGTTCCAGAGACCCTCTGAAAAATCCAAAATATGTTTGATGTCAAAAGACTTTATTTAGAGCGCCTGGGTGGCTCAGTCATTAAGCATCTGCCTTCGGCTCAGGTCATGACCCCAGGGTCTTGGGAATGAGTCCCACATCGGGCTCCCTGTTCAGCAGGAAGCCTGCTTCCTCCTCTCTCTGCTTGCCTCTCTGCCTACTTGTGATCTCTCTCTGTCAAATAAATAAATAAAATCTTAAAAAAGATAAAAGAAAAAAAGAGTGGACCAACCAACAACCTTTCCTTTCAGCAGATAGAAGCACATTAAGGTTTAGTTTTATGTATATACATAATAGATATTAAAGCTCATTAAAACATTTTTCAATTCATATAACTTGATCATATGTAAAATTCCTTTCCCAGGATAGCCTTTCCACAAACCTTCTACCTTCTTTTATACATTTAGATTTTGTCCTATGCTTTTCCTCTTTAAACAACCCACCTCACTTTAGGACAAAAAGTTACCTTCTTTTTTCTCAACTAAAAGTGCATCTCTGTTCCTTCTCCTACCTTCTTTTGCTGACAACATACATCCCACTTCCCTTGCCTACAGAGATATTTCCCTTATTATTTCCAGTAGCTTACATATAGATTGAATTTTCAGTCTTTAATACCTGTAATTCTTCGTGAAAAGAAAGAAGCAAACATTTGTGAACTGCTATCCTAGCGTTCTATAGATTGGCAAATTTATGAATACATTTAGACATTAGACAAAGTCAGCCACTACAGCTGCTTTCTTGATGACAGATTTTGTAAGAGAAAACATGAGCTTACTTGACCTTTAGTAAACCCAGGTAGAATGAAAGTATTACATTTAATGCTTGTAACTCTGAAGTCATGTCTCTTTTTTTTTTTTTTTTAAGATTTTTAAAATTTATTTGACAGAGAGAAACACAGCCAGAGAAGGAACACAAGCAGGGAGAGTGAGAGAGGGAGAAGCAGGCTTCCTGCCGAGCAGGGAGCCTGATGGGACTCGATCCCGAGTTTCCGGGATCATGACTTGAGCCGAAGGCAGTCGCTTAACCAACTGAGCCACCCAGGCGCCCATCATGCCTCTTTTTAATTACACCAGTGAACTTAAAATAGCTTTAATACAAATATTTTTCTAGATTACATGAATCTGTAATTTATTTGGATTGCATCGCTATTATATTTCTGAGAATTTAATTTATATAGGCATTTAGGTTTTAGTTTTTTTAGCCAATTAAACAGAGCTCTTTTACAGATTAATTTTGGCAGTATCATCCTGAGGTAGTGAATACCACACATCTACAACACCTGTATGTAGACACATTTGAACATGGACACAGAGGCCTCCTAGCTTCCATTCTAAAATTTTAGCCTTGAGATGGCTTCCGGTGAAGGAGATACTTAAGGGTTTTGTTTTGTTTTTTCCATTTAGGTTTCAAATAACCTTTTCCTCCTTTGTTTTTCTTCTGACAAGAATTACCTTCCTGAAGTAGGTGTATTAAAGAGATGACCTGGGGATGCCTGGGGGGCTCAGACAATTAAGCATCTGCCTTTGACTCAGGTCATGATATCAGGGTCCTGGGATCAAGCCCCACATCGGACTCCTTACTCAGTGGAGACCCTGCTTCTCCCTCTGCATGCTGCTCCTCCTGATTGTGCTGTCTCTCTGACAAATAAATAAAATCTTAAAAAAAAATTAAAGAGATGACCTGGATAAGAATCCCTGAAGACCAGGTAGAATGTGTACATCTCAGGGCACAGGTGCAGACTTTTGAGATAAATAGTGGAGGTTTTAGGATTGGTAAAAAGGATTAGTGGGCTTTGAGTTGCCTCTGGAGCCATATCTTTGGTCCTATAAAGTATACATTTTAAAAACAAGAACAGTTGTTTTTTCTAAATAATAATTTATTTTATTTTTTTAGTGTTCCATGATTCGTTTTTTGTGACCCACACCCAGTGCTCCATGCAATTCGTGCCCTCAGTACCCACCACCAGGCTCACTCATCCCCCCACCTCCCTTCCTTCCAAAACCCTCAGTTTGTTTCTCAGAGTCCAAAGTCTCTCATGCTTCATCTCCCTCTCTAAGTTACCCCATTTCCCATTTCCTTTCCTTCTCCCGCTGTCCTCCATGTTACTCCTTATGCTCCACAAGTAGGTGAAACCATACGATACTTGACTTTCTCTACTTGGCTTATTTCACTCAGCATAATCTCTTCCAATCCAGTCCATGTTGCTACAAAAGTTGGATATTCATCCTTTCTGATGGAGGCGTAGTATTCCATTGTATATACGTACCACATCTTCTTTATCCATTCATCTGTTGAAGAGCACCTTGGCTCTTTCCACAGTTTGGCGATTGTGGCCATTGCTGCTATGAACACTGGGGTACATATGGCCCTTCTTTTCACTGCATCTGTATCTTTGGGGTAAATGCCCAGTAGTGCGATTGCAGGGTCATAGGGTAGCTCTATTTTTAATTTTAATTTTTTAAGGAATCTGCACACTGTTTTCCAAAGTGGCTACACCAACTTGCATTCCTACCAACAGTGTAAGAGGGTTCCCCTTTCTCCACAGCCTCTCCAACACTTGTTGTTTCCTGTTCTGTTAAATTTTGACCATTCTGACTGGTGTCAGGTGGTATCTCAGTGCGGTTTTATTTCCTCAAAGAATTGGGTCATCCCTAAAGGATGCCAAAGGACTGACACACCCACTCACATATGTTGGAATGCTTTTCTTTCTCCCTGAGTACATTCAGCTGAGGGGAGAAAGCCTAAAACAAATTTCTTATAAGGCCCTGAATGCCATCCTCCAGCCTGGCTCACCTACACCATAGAGCTACTTAAAAATTCTTTTAAATATCTTGTCTGTTTTCACCTGGAACAAATATTTCTGACAGTATTAAACCACCCCATGGATCTAAGAGGTGTCCTCCAGGAGGGGACATAAGGCATTATCTTCATAAGATGTAGAGTCACTCCTAGAGATCAGTATATCTAGCTGGAAATGGCCTGGACTTGGAAAACAGTGAGCAGGGCCCTCAGGTTAGCCTTTGACCTAAGAGTGAAAGACACCTGTAGCCTTGGGTGGTCTTATTTCAAGGTTTATTTATTTTTTAGTAATCTCTATACCCAATGTGCAGTTTAAACTCACAACCCTGAGATTAAGAGTCACAGGCTCCACAGACTGAGCCTGCCAGGTGTCCTGAGTGGTCTTAGTTCACAGGTAAGTGCTTAGTACTCTCTTCAGAGTGGAAAGGCAGCTCAGACACATAACTCAAGCAGGGGTGGGGAGGAGGAGCAGAAGTCATGAAATCATTCTTAAAGTCTTTTGTTTGGGGTTTTATTATATATTATTTTTCATTAGACTTTTGCAGTGAATTTTTCAATGGAGCTGTTTTGGAACTTTGAAACTTCTGTTTTGGGGGGAGCTGCATGCCAATTAAAGTAGGCATCCCATTCTGTTTATTTAATTTGGGACCCCTTCTTTTCAACTGCACTTCTTAAATGAATGGTCTTATCTAATTTGAATGTTCCCCATAACAGCTGTTGTGATTCTAGGTTGTCTTAGTAAGATTTTGTCATTTTTGTAGATATCTACAAGGACCATAGTTCTTGTAAGCACACTCAACTCTTTAGAATTAGATAATCCTATTTATTATTTTATTATTTTTATTTTATTATTATTACTATTTTATTTAGCTAAGCCTTTGAGTCTCTCAGAGTTGAACAGATACCCAAAAGGACATGTGCTGAGTTGGGAATTATGTGTTGTTTTACAATATACATCATTGCACAGAAATTTTCTTGAAGTTGGTAGGTGATTGGTGGGGTATTTCATTAAATAAGGGGCCACCAAACTTGGGCGTGCTCTGATCAAATGGAGGCTGGTGGCACGGGAGGTGAAAGAATTCACGCAAGATAGAACAGAAGAGATAGAAGTTTATTGAATACACTGCAAGGGAATAGCAGGCAAAGGAGAGATTATCCATGAGATGGTGGAGGGGTCACAGTTAGAGGGTGGAGTGAGGGAGCATAGGAACAGATAGAATTTTCTCTTTTTTGGCGGTCTTGGGAACTGTGCCTGGTTGTAATTGGTCAATTGGAGTGTGTGGCTATTTCGAGGTGGGTCACTTAATGAGCCTGTTAGCATTCAGCTCCAGGGTCACCGTGGGCCCTTTTGCTTATTCAGGTTTCCAGTGCTCAAGTTTGTTGCCTCAAAGTGGCCTCTATATGACTAGTGTCAGTCTAACCTGTTCCGTGACCAATTTGTCCTAACTGGGAGTCTTTGGGTTAGGTAGTGAGCACTCTAGCAGCTTTTAAAGGCTTGATCCATGCCCAGAAATTACTGTGGCTTTGCTTATTGCTGAGATTCCCATTAACAACTGGCCATTATCTACACAAAAGACAAGCACATGCACCTTAACATACTAGCAATAATCAAGAGGTTTTACTGTGCCCTGGCCAAGAGAATGGCCTGTGTGCACCACCCCCTGTAACTGTGAACCTTGGATGGGGATAAAAGATTGAACCAGCAGGCAACAGCGGGGTTCCACATGGCTGGGGAACTGCACATTGCCACTAACAATTCCCACGTGGATCTGGAGGCAGAATCGTGGGCTGGAGGTTTTCAACTCAAAACCTGGTGATTGTAGTCCAAAAGGCACTTGGCTGCAGGCAAAACTATCTACAAGCTCAGTTGGTCTCTAAAGAGAACCTTCTGGCAGCTCAAGCTGACCTGCCCTGTAAGCCAGTTAGATTGGGAGCTCCATGCAGAGGGTAGAGCTCACAGCTGAGAGGAACTTACCCACAGCCCTTGAAAAGTGGGGAGGAGAACTCAAAAAGGAGTTCATAGGTTCCATGCCTGTGTTTCTTATTGTGCCTGAACACCATCAGAAGTTTGTGTTTGGGATCCCATCACTGCCGTCAAATCTGTGAAAAAACAAAAAACAATTCAACTTGTTTGCAGTTCTGAACTTGAAGTTCATTTGAAGATCTAATTGACTTGATTCAATGATTCATGAATTGGGCAGCATCCCATATAGCAAGGAGAGAGGAGCCATGGGAAATGAAATGCTTTCACAGACAGAAGGGGGCAGGGAAGGACATCATAAACAAAAGAAGAGATTATTTCAGGCAGGGTCACTTTACTTTGGGGGAGGGACAGGGCTTTGTTAACAGATCACCTCCCCAGTGCTGGCCAGCATTCCTGACTGACTGGTTTAAGATTCTGTTCCTGGGAGAAGCTGACACTGCAGTTAGGTTAGTATTAAATCCTGTTTTCCTGACATGGGGCTTAGCACGGGTGACTCCATTTTGGGGCCAGTTATTTCCTCCCCCACCCCACAAAGCAAACATATCATAATATTATGGCCTGGGGGCACCTGGTTGGCTCAGTGGGTTAAAGCCTCTACCTTCGGCTCGGGTCATGATCTCAGGGTCCTGGGATCTAGGCCCGCATCGGGCTCTCTGCTCTGCAGGGATCCTGCTTCCTCCTCTCTCTCTGCCTGCCTCTCTGCCTACTTGTGATCTCTCTCTCTCTCTGTCAAATAAATAAATAAAATCTTAAAAAAATATATATTATGGCCTGATGATTTTTTACAAACTGGACACACCAGGTGGTCAATCCAGGTCAAAACAAGAACATCACCAGTACCTGTAGCAGCCCCCTCTACATGTTAATCTGATAATGTTAACATTTAGTCCAGTTTAGGCCTGAGGCTACCAAAAAAATATAGTCTGCCTTTAAAATATGATAGCAGTTTTAGAGTAAACTGTTAACTTGGTTATATGAGTATTTCACTACTGGAAAACTGATTTCAGAAATATTTTGCTCTTAAAAACCACATCTTTAAGCAAAAATCTGAATTGCTCACAGCACTAATTTTCATCTTTTGGCACATCAGCAGAATCTCTCAAATCAAGTGGCAAATTGGTGAGAAATAGAAGATGAATGGAATAGAAGCAGTGATGAATGAGCAAAGAAGCAAAATATTAGGAAGTAAAACAGGGGTGACTGTACCTTTGTAATTTGATTCAGGATATTTGCTCTATAAACATGCTCTGTAAGCACTGTAAACCTGTTGATTCACAGGCTCTTGAAGGCTCTATGTTTTGCTTTGTAAAGATGGTTATTATTAGATAAAAAGACTTTTCTCAACCTCATTTTATGGTAGTAATAATGTCAGTATTTTGTTTTATATATTTTTTAAAGGATTTATTTATTTATTTGTGAGAGAGAGCAGAAGTGGAGGAGGAGAGGGAGAGAATCTCAATCCGACTCCTTGTGGATGTGGAGCCCGATGTGGTGCTTGATCTTACAACCTTGAGATAATGACCTGAGCCAAAACCATGAGTCAGATGCTTAACTGATTGAGCCACTCAGGCACCCCTCTTATTTTAGACTTTTATAGAGCATTGCTATATTCACTTTACATATTCAAATTCTTTCCTTTTTAATTTGTGTATCGATGCAGATCTGCATCTGCGTTCAATCCCCTTTGGTACGTTGATGTAAGTGGAGTGTTGGGGATGATACCTGTGTGTTAAAATGGTGGTGGTTAGCTATAGTTTTATAGTTCTGTTTTGTTTTGCTTTGTTTCCCCTGGGGTAAGGTAGAAGAAGCAGTTGAGGATTGGAAGGGGAAAGATGGGAGGACAAGAGGTCATGGGGATTACTCTCCTGAAGTTGATCATCAAACCTGGGGACCATATGGCCAAGCTGAGGTGTAGGGGGCATTCCTCCAGAGTCCTTGACTCCCTTTAACCTTGCCAGGTCTCTGCTGGGGCTGTGGACTGGGAGGGTTCACCTGCTCCCAGGTGAGTCAGTGCTTCCCTCTTGCCCTGCCTCCAGCCATGCGGTGGTTCCTGGGGCAAGGCCATGTGTTTGTATATGTGCATTTATTTACAAGTGCACACCTGCATCCTATCACACACAGTTTACCAGGAAAACAACAAACATTGCCATTTGTTAGGCTGAGTATCAACAGTAGCCAAAGAAGTCTGGTGAATGTCAGCTCTTAAAAAAAAAATTGAATGAGAACTTTTAACATGAGATCTACCCTTTTAATAACAGATTTTCAGCGTACGGTACGGTATTGTTAACTATAGGCATGGTATTGTACAGCAGATCTCTAGAACCTCTGCATTTTCCAAAACTGAAACTTTATACCTCTTGAATAGCAACCCTGTTTCCCCCTCTCTGGAGCCTCTGGCATCTACCATTTGACTCTCTGCTAGGAGTTTGACTATTTTAAATTTTTTTATGTAAGTGCAATCAGGCGGTATCTGTCCTTTTGTGATCGGCTTATTTCACTTAGCATGATGTCCTATTCACTCCTATTGTTGCATGTGGCAAGATTTCCTTCTTTTTAAAGGCTGAATGATATTCCATATCTGTAATTATATTACAGACCACGTTTTCTTGATCCATTCATCTTTCAGTGGATCTTTAGGTTATTTCCACATCTTGGCTGTTGTGCATAATGGTGTAATGAACACGGAAGTGCAAATACTTCTGAGAGGTATTTTGGTTCTTTTGGATAGATACCCAGAAGTGGGATTGCTGGATCATATGGTAGTTCTATTTTTAATTTTTTGAGGAACCACCAGACTGTTTTCCATAGTGGCTGCACCATTTGTGAATATGTGATATGTTTCCTTAAGTTTTATAGGTAACACTTTCCCTGCAATATGGTCGTGGGTACAGTTTCCACTTCTCAAGACATGCCCACAACCAGTAGTGACATTTAAGTTTTTAGCTTTTGATAAGGAAGGACCTCAACTGTAAGAAACTTGAATATCAGGGAAATCAAACTCTTTGATTCTCAAAAAATGATTTTTTTTCCTATCAAAGATACTCTAAATCTCCCTTTTTTCTTTTTCCTTCCTTCTGCCTGTGTTTTAAATCCAACACTTTAGGCTTACTACTTTTTGCCTACATTTAAATTTTCACTCAAAGTAATGTTAATGGATGGTCCTTAACATTGTGCCACATATTATCAAAATGGGCTGTTGGATATACAGCCTTTCAGGGGGGAAAGTTTATGCCCACCATAAGGGTGGGACTACACTACCACTGGGTGAAATGGAAACGGTGCTTTGGAAACTCAGAATTGTAGGTTATGGACATGTAGACATCAAGAAAGTTACACATGTGTTTCCGTCCATGGAAAAGTGTGAGGGTGACTGGTGATTGGAGACCAAGTCAAATACCGAGGGAGGAGTTAAGACAGCAGAGTGGAGAAGGTAGAAGCAAAGGGCCAGAGTGGATCTGAGGAGAGAGGACACCAGTGGTGGGAGTGCAGGGCTCAGAGAGTGCAAGGGGGAAGAGGAGGCAGGCAGGGAGAAAACAGAGAGAGAAATAGGATGAGAAGTGGTCGCTGGAAGATGAGGGGGAGGCCCTCATGATGCTGGAGCATGCAGGGATGGAAGGGGAAGCTGAGGCCAAGGTGGCAGGGCAGGCAGAGGAGGGACAGGGGGGTAGAGAATTCAGTTTCCAGCAAACCCACCAGCATTCCACCTGCCTGTAGAATTATGGCCTTGAAACAGCTCCCATGGAAAGCTAGCACATCTAGAAAAGTAATTGGATACAAAGCATCTGTCAGTTTACTGAGCCTCGGAAAGGCAAGAGCTTGATTTCCTGACTTGTGAATAAACATTTACTCTACTAAGAAAAATTAAGGGACTCCACCTCATCCACTTAATAAGTCAGAGAACTGAAGTCATGGTCCTGCTCCAAAGCTAAGTGAGTCCTTTGTTTTGATCAGCTTAAAGGAGTATTTGTATGTGTCAATTGTTCCAGGAGTAGGACATGGGAATATTGGCGCTGTGTGTCTTGCTAACAGATAGTAACCACTATATTAGACAACCGCCTTAAGAGAATGACTTGTCTTGTGCAGAGATTTCTTCTTTATTAGGCAATTCATCAAAATACAAAGGTCTTAGCCAAAGACTTAAAAGATCCTAGTTGAAACGTCCCCACTGTTAACCTTCCTGAAAGAGTGAAATAGATTCATAGGAAGGAGAAACGCCTCAGTTTAAGAAATGAAATATATGTGCTACTATTCAAAGTGGCCCTGTTTCTTCTGGGGTCCCACATTGCCCAGGAATGTCCTGAGCATGGAAGTGTTAAGTACAGTGTTGCCCTTGGGAGTCTCACGATCAACCTGGTGAAAGATGGCTTGTGTTGAAAGACAGTCACCTTCATCTGGAACTTGTAAATTTGAGCTGGGGACACATTTGACACATAGCAACTGTGAAGTAAACAAGGTGGCTGCTCCCCCCAGAATTAGGATTTTTTATTTGCTGAAGGGGCTGGATAATCTATCTGGTCTTTTGTGCTACTCTAGTCCTCTGTGACCCTTTCTCTGCCTTTTCTATATGCTTATGATGAGAGATTCTCAGCCCATCTTGGTGTTATAAACCAAAGCAGGATCTTTCAGGGGGCCATCAGGGAGGATGTATCAACAACTAACATGGGTAAATCCTTTGGCCACCCGGCCGTACTCCTAGAAATTTAACTTGACACTTAGTTCCACAGATGTACCAGTAAACCAAGCAAAATTCATTGTAGCGATGTTTGTAAGAAAAAAAAGTAGGAAAATCCCTACAGACCCATCAATGGGAGATAAATGAACACATTATGATTACTCATTCAATGGAATACTGATCAGTATTTTAAAATATGAGCTAAATCTGTATGTGTTCATTTATATATATTCTTATCTCCATGAGAGCATTGTGTGTGCGTGTGTGTGTGTGTGTGTTACCTCCAGCACTTAAAATAGTCCCTGACACATAATAGGTGCTAATAAAATTTTTAACTGAATAAAGGAATGATGAATGAATTTTGAAAAATGAGTTTACAGATGCCTATTCTAAATGCCCAAAAAGCATTCTGTATTTCCCAGGGGACTTCGTAATGGGATCCTTGGTCATTCCCAGTTGCAATTGTAGGAGATATGAATATTTTATATGACCCTGCCCTGGGAGAGTAGACGGTTTTGTTTAGAAGAAGTAAGCTTACTCCCCAATCCAGATGACGTCCCTGGTTTGCAGAGGTGGCGGTGGGAAAAGCCACCACAAGTACTGTTCCCCATTCAAAGCACTCCACAAACCCTGCTCATGGCTACATGCAGCGTTGATCGTGCTTGAAAACTGAATAGGAGAGAAATTGCCAGCTGCTCCATCTGAAAACATTTTACTTGATTCTGTCTTCTTTTTGTCACAGACTCTTTAGCTCAGCAAAGTTCACTCCTTAAATGAGACAAACTATTTCAAAAGAATGTATGTTTGCAATGAGCGTGATAGAGTTATGCTTTTTTCTATCAAGGGTTTGAAGATATACACTTAGTGAAATGAGAGTAACGTTGAAAATGTTCTCTTCCTGAACTGATAATGTAAGAGACAAAAACCCAAACATTAACCTAATGGTTACCTGTATTTTGATCGCAAAGCATGAATTTCACTTCTTCTTTGCTATTTTATTTCTTTGCCTCATGGGTTTTTGCTTTGTTTTCTTTTGTTTTTAATTTCCATTCTGTCCATTTCTGTCAAACACCTGGGGATGTGCTCTTAAAGGGACATGTCCTAGTCCTCACACCCCCTAGTCTTTATAGAAGAGATCAGAAAAGCCTAGTAAACATAACCACATCTATTAGTTAAAGATACACGTTACAGAAAATAAAACTGACGTTCATTTTCCTTTCCATGTTCACAAGATTATTTAAGGATTTGTTTCAAAAGAACTGCTGAAAATATGGAAACTTGACATCATCATAAAACTTGCTGAGATGCTAGGTGCTGGATTTGCAAGTGCACTCCCTCAGTACCGGCCCTGCTCTCGATAAGCCAGGTCTTGGCAGCCTGTTTGTAAGCCACTGAAATGTGGATGACTCTTGTCTGGTCAGAAACCCAACCTACCTATATGGCTTCTGGGATCAGTGTACTAATGCCGTGCCACCTTCTTATTTGGGGGCATAGGAGTGAAGATTAGCCACTTCATTGCTTACCATTAGCGAACTCCTGCTTCTGTCCCTATACTGTCTTAATAGATTCCCGGAAGAATGTGAGCAAATGTGTTGAAAATTGGGCCCATTTGTTTATTCTATGACCACAGTGCTTACAGTTCTTTTTCCTTTTTCTTTCTTTCTTAATCTTTCTTTTTGGCTTTCAATCTAACACGTTATTTTTTCATTTTTTAAACATTTAATTTTTTTTAGATTTCATTTTTTAAAAGATTTACATCTACATAAAAACTGAGAAACTAGTCCAGGGAGTTCCTGGATACTCATGCCCAGTTTCCCTGTTATTAACATCTTATGTTAGTGTAAAACCTTTGACACAATTAATGAAGCAATATGGATACATTATTATTAAGTGAAGCCCATAGGTTATTCAGATTTCCTGTTTTTTCCTGATATTCATTTTCTGTGCCAGGATGCCATCCAGGGCATCACATGACCTTGAGCTGCCATGTCTCCTTATGCTCCCTTTGGGTATGACAGTTCGTCAGGCATCCTTTGCTTTTGATGACTTTGACAGGTTTTTTTTTAAAGATTTTATTTATTTATTTGTCAGAGAGAGAGAGAGAGCAAGAGGGAGAGAGAGAGCACGAGCAGGGGGAGCAGCAGGCAGAGGGAGAAGCAGGCTCCCCACTGAGCAAGAAGCCCAATGCGGGACTCGATCCCAGGACCCCGGAATCATGACCTGAGCTGAAGGCAGATGCTTAGCTGACTGAGCCACCCAGGCGTCCCAGCCTTGACAGTTTTGAGGAATACGGCTCTGGTACTTTGTAGGATACCCCTCTATTGTCTGATGTTTTCCTTATGCTTGAACGGGGCTTATTGGTTTGGGATATTGAGATCACAGAGTTAAAATGCAATTTCCTGTTATGTTGAGTTTGATCACCTGGAGGACTGTGTTTGTCAGATTCTCTAAAGTTACTCTTTTTTCCCCCTTTGCCCCTTGTATTTTTTTTCTGAAGGAAGTTACTAAGCCAGCCCACACTCAGGGAGTAGGGAATTATGTTCCCCCTTCTCAAGGATCAAGTCTCTACATCAGTTACTTGGAATTCTTCTGCATGAGAAACTTACCTCTTCTCCCCACTTATTAATTTCACCAAGTATATATGTCAGTATGGATATTTATTTTATACTTTAAGTTATAATCCAATACTACTTTATTTATTTTGTGGCTCAAATCATTCTAATTTTGGCCATTAGGAACTATTTTCCCATGGAAAATAGCTCCCATGTCTCCCATGCCCCACTGGCATACTCCTGTTATTGTGTGTGTGGGTATTTTGTTTGTTTTGTGTTGGCACTGCCTTGCTTTCTGATGCTATGAGATACTCCAGGCTCATCTTCTATATTTCCCTCGCTCATCCTTCGTGCAGCTCTTTCTTCAAGTAACCCTGCTTTATTTCATTGGGGAATGGTATTAGAAATTATTATCTGGGTTTTAAGTGTGCTTGTTGCTAGTGGGATATCATTTCTTTTAGGCCTTTTCAGGGGACAGAGCAAAGAAATGTTTGTGTGAATCTTCACCTGTGTATATATACATGTCAGTATATAACCATCTATCTATTAAGCTAAACAGGAGTTAATCCTGGTGAACTTTAATCTGTTACCGCTGAATCATCCTAGCCTCCTTCCTTTGCTTATCTGTAAACTTCCATTCCAGGAGTGAGAAACCTGGATCCCAACATTGGCCATTCACTTAATTGTTCAATTTCAGTATATATGTAGAGCAGTATCAGACTTCTTACCCCATGCCCCCATGGGAAACAACATCATCACCCAGAGTACAGAAGGTATGTGTAGGCCCTTTTGCTTTTGATCTTATAGATTCTATTCATTCCTAAAGTTACTTAGGTCACCACCTCTTCTCTCCTCCCCCCTTCAGGATGATTGTTTAATACATTTGTTATATCATTACATTCCCTTATTAGACTCTATTCCTTGCTGGGATCCTCTGGCCTCCTAAAGATTTTTTTTAAAAAAATTTGCATACATTAAGGTTCACTCTCTCTGCTGTAAACTCTCTGGATTTTGACAAAGCCATATGTCATTTATCTACCACTGGAATATCATACAGAATAGTTTAACTGGCCTCAAAATACCCTGTGATCTACGAATTTTGCTACCCATTCTCTGTAAATAAGTTAACCTAGAAATGGAATATCAATCTCTAACTTCCTGACAGTGACACCATTGAACTTTTTAAATAATTGTTAATATTAGGAAATATACTTACAAAAGAGCATATCCAAGATGTAGTGTGGTTTAATTAATAGTAATAAAAATTTTCCCCACCTCACAGTCTTGGTCTTTCAGAATGTAAAGGGACCTCATTCCCTTTCACCCCAGGCTGACTCCCAGGGTGACCCCTTGCCAGGATTGGTGCCTGGTTTTACTGATTTTTGATCTAGTGGGCTTTTCATTGTTCTGCTGTGAAATGCTGCTATATCTTTAAAAGCAATTATTTGACCTTCATTTTGAGCAAGGACTATCTTTCAAGTCAAAATAGATACCTAATGATTATTATGTACATCTGTTCTCTATTACTTTTTTGGTAGATACAAACATTTTTTTTTTCTAGACCCTCGGTGGAGCAAAGGCCCAAAGATTTCTGTTTCTTTTTTTTAAAAAAAGACTTTATTTATTTGACAGAGAGAGATCACAAGTAGGCAGAGAGGCAGGCAGAGAGAGAGGAGGAAGCAGGCTCCCTGCTGAGCAGAGGGCCTGATGCAGGCCTTAATCCCAGGACCCTGAGGTCATGACCTGAGCCGAAGACAGAGACTTTAACCCACTGAGCCACCCAGGTGCCCGATTTCTGTTTCTTTACATAATGAAGGAAGTGAGGGAATAGAAATGATTTCTAAATACTGGATATTCTGACCTGTGGCTTTTAAATAGCAGCAGATTATAACAAAGGGCTACCTCGGATCCTCTACATCCTGGTGCTACTCAAAAATGGTCCACAGGCCAATAGCATCAGCATCACCTGGGAACTTGTTGGAAATCCAGAATCTCTGGCTCTGCCACAAGATACGGAATCAGAATCTGCATTTAACGAGATGCTCAGCCCGGTGTCCAGTATGCATAATTAAATGTCCACCCAGCTCACGTTTAGGGCACAGAAAATCATTTTTCAAATTCTAGAGTTTCATAAAGAAATAAAAATAAAGTTTTCTTTTTTCTTTATCTCTTAAAATACTGTTTCTTATATACACACAACTAATGTATCCCTTAAAGTGATCAGTCAGATATATGTCTGTATATCTTTGTCACCCTTTTGCTTACCACTGGAAGGTGACCCAAGGTAAATGCCCAAGAATGGGAACCAGTCCTGTCTCTCACCTCTGCAGGGTCCTGAGGAATCAACAGCCTATGAAATTGCAGATTACACCAAATGAGCTCAAGTTGACTTCATTCGGTGTCATTGTTAAATGACAGTTTTTAGACACAGTGAATAAAATAAGGAAATCTATTGAGTCAGCAGTGCAAGTCTCAAAAATGAAATGCTGTAGGGTAACCAAAAGTACAGATCTCAAATTAATTCCTATGTCTGGGTTTTTGATTGCCAATTATATGTCAACTCCCACAAGCTGTAAATTATGAATTTGATGGATAGTGGCCTATCAGCAGATGGTCTTGAAGTAACAATTGAAATACATTTCAATATATTTTAAATACATTTTGAACAAGATGCTATAGCAGGATAAAATCCCTCTTCCGGAGTGTCTCACCCTCCACACTGACAAGGTGATTCTTGGTTGTGGGGTTAGATCTCTCCATTATAGGGTGTTCAGCAGCATCCCTGGCCTTTTCCCACTAGATACCAGGAGGATGTTCCCTCCGCTGAAATGTGATCATCAAAAATGTCCCTAGACATTGTCAAATGTCACCGTGACGGGCAAAATAGTACCACTGCCCTGTGTCAATGTAAATATTCACACCCCCCAAAAAAACTCTCTGTTCCTTGGCAGTATGCTGAGATCATAGCCACAAGTTTCAGACAATGAAGTTTCTCCACACTGGCTGCAAATACCTAGAAAGTTGAATTTTAAGAGTTCAGGCATTCGGTTAATAAGCTTGGTGTCTGATACCATCGGCAGTCATAGGTGTTCTAGTCTACCTCGGACATGCGGTTATGGTTTACAGAACAGTTTCCTGCAGAAGGCCTTGGGTAGCTTCTACTGCCTTTGCAGTTAGGTGATCCTGGGCGACATGGTCATGAGCCAAGCTGGAGTGCTGTTGGGATATGCAGAGCACCCAGTTCTCAGGAACAAAATGGTGACTTTTTCAGAGCTTCATAAGCATGGTGACTCCTGGTCTTGTTCTTCTTGACCATTGCCCTGGACTTTCAGGAACCCTTAATAGGGAGTGTCTTAATCAGTTTTGGCTGCTGTAACAAAATACCTAGACAGGTGGAAAACAGAAATTTATTTTTCCAGTTCTGGCAGCTGGGAAGTCCAAGATCAAGGCATCGGCAGATTCAGTGTCTGGTGAGAGCCTGCTTCCTGTTTGATAGATAGCCATCTTTTCCTCACATGGTGGAAGGTCACAGGAGCCCTCTGGGGGCTCTTCTAGATGGGCACTAATCATTCATGAGGGCTCCACTCTCATGACCTCCTTGCCTTTCAAAGTCTCCACCTCCAAATGGTGGATAGGTTATAACATAAGAATTTGTGGGAGACATAACCATTTTGTGTATAGCAGGAGATAGAGTCAGAAAACTAGCTCCTTCCCAGCTGTGTTTAAGCAAAGCTCTCCTAGCAGGTGTTCTAGGAAGAGAACAGTGTTAGATTAGAATCAAATCCAATCATTATTCTAAAATCCTCCAGATTCTAAGATTTTACTTCCAATCCAGATGCTCTCCCTTTCACAGAGCTACGTTAACCGAAAATAACGACAGCCCCTAAAATGGCCTCTGGGAACTTGGCCTTTCATAAATCAGGGCTACCATGGCTCCTGGAATTCATGTAAGCACCAGCTCAGACATGGTTCCTTCTGTCCTCTATGTTTTTGCATGACAAATAACATCTAAACTTCAAGTTTGTTTGTTTTATAGACATTAGTTGAATCACTAAGGTTATCCCTCTAACCCTCTGCTCCACCATGGACCCCTCCAGTTCTGAGCTCAGAGCTATACCCTCCTTCATTTCCCTGCCTGCTGCTTCTGCTCAAGACCAGTTCTGGTCTTTGCTTGTCAGACCACTCTCCCTTTGACATGCTGTTGGGAGGGGCCCTACTCCTTCTCAAGTTACTTGGGTAGATGGAGACATTAGGACCACGACTGCCCCATCCTCCCATCCTGGCAGTGCAGCCAGCCTCCTGGTGGTCCACCTGTGTACACTGATGTCCCCTCCCTGGAACTCTGTGCCTCAGGGTGGAGGCTGCTCCTCACTGCCTGTCTTCACCCTCAGGCCACTTACCTACCTTACCATGGCTCTCATCGTTTGCATGAAAATAGAGCAAAATTATGTCCAGTCTGTGCAGTCCATCCTTGTTATTCAGTGGTTCCATATTTGCTAACTTGCCTTGTTGTTAAAATGCATTTGTAACCCCCAGATAAGTGCTCATGAACTTTTGTGGTCACCATGTACATGCTTAGCGTGATGAAAAATCTGAGTTCCCAGCTGAGGGAAAACAGGGCGACACTGTGCCTTCAGATCTCATACTGTAAGCACTACCCTTTTCCTTGCATTTCTGTGCTTTTTCTTGGTGAAATCATTGTTTCAAGCCCAAGGGTAATGATAACATTTTGTTTAGGGTTCCAAAGTGCAAGAAGGCCATGATGTGCCTTTTGGAGAAGATACTCATATTCACTGAATTTCGTTCAGGCAGAAGTTGTGCCGTTGGCCATAAGTTCAATGCTAACGAATCAACAATGTATATTAAATAAAGTGTTTTTAAACAGAATGGCACATAAAACAAGATTATGTATTGATCAACTGATGCAAATGTTACGACCAGAGGCTCATAGGAATTGAGCCCTGTGTTCCCCCTAGTTGCAATCATTTGGTATGTGCTAATTTATTTTTATTTATGTATAAGTATTTATATAGGTGCTCTCTTGAAGGATATACAAAAAATTGATAACACCGATTGTTCCAGAAGACAAAACTAGGTGGCTGAGCGATTGGGGGGGGGGGATATTTTGCTCTAAAACATTTTGTGTTTTGTGCGATACAGTCATACCCATCAAAAAAATTAAATTATTTAAAAGCAAATAATAAAATGAAAAAAATATGCAGTCAAATCATATTCCCCCTCAATTTCAGTGAAACAAAGCAACTGCTGCTAAAAATCCAGTCTATCAGATGACACCCAGACTTCTTCCTGGTCTTTAATGTCCTGCCAGGTTCCCCATGCCCTGCCTCCTCGGCCCTGATTCTCAGCACCCCTTTGTGAATGAGTCAGGTCTACTCATTGTTCCTGCAAGTGTCAATGATTTTGGTGTCACTTACTCCACATTCCTTATGAGAAACAGTCTTCTCCTCTATACCTATAGCCTGCTTTTCCTTTCCTTCAAAGTCCTTCAAGTTTTCCCTGACTGCTTTCACCTTTCTCTGTTGAAACTACTTACAAGAGTTCACTGTCACTCAGCATCCCCACCTTGATTTTGTTGGTTGTCTTTAAGTTTCAGGTCTCTCAAAACCCATTACCAGTTCTCGAGGATGGTACTGGGGTCTTACTAACCTTTGAATGTCTTCAGTGCCTGGCATGTAACAGACAACAATACTGACAATTAATTGTCCTTTACCATTCTGTACCAAAAATATTTTTATTAAAATCTTTATTTCTAAGTAAATTCATAAGTAAATATAAAATTGAAGCAAGCTTTAGGAGTGGCATGCGAGTTTTGTTTGGAGCCCTGGGAATGACTTGTAATTGCTCTACAAGACACATGGAAGTAGGATTGTTCCATCTGTGAGGAGGGAAGCTGGAAACCAGATTTTGTATCTCAAGTCACAGAATGGGAAGGAATCTGACGGTGGTTTTGTTGAATTCTTACTCTGCAGGGCACCATCCTATCACCCAACATTACTGTTTTATTTAGGTAAACCTATCAGGTAGCTATAATGAAGCCCCTTTCATCAATGAGCAAACAAAACCTTAGAACTAATCTAAGCATTATATAGATGGCGAACTGCAGAGTTGAGATAAGAACTTGGGTCTCAATGTCTACCGCACTGGGTTGCCCTTATTCAAGCAATATTTTGAACAGATATGACTGAAAGTATTTACCCAAAGGGTACAACACAGGGCAAGAACATTTGAGATGGTCTGGAGCAAAGCACTGTATAACTATGATAGGATGAAGGATTTTGCCCACCTTTCTGGTATCTGCTGACAAAAGTTGTCAATCCTGGTTGAAACTCAGATTCACCTAGTGACTTAAAAAAAATACAAATAAGAAATAAAATAAAAAATACAGACATGGGGGGCCTTCAGTCCTAATTAATCTGGGTGGGAATCAGACACTGGTACTTTTATAAAGCTTTCCAGGTGATTCCACTGCGCAACCACATTTGAGAATCACAGAGATGAAACAGAGAGGAAGAGGAACCAGGAGATTTCTCTAGTGTAGTAACTTTAAAATATGGTATCCCTAGGGGCACCTGGGTGACTCAGTTGGTTAAACATCTGCCTTTGGTTCAGGTCATGATCCTGGGGTCCTGGGATCAAGCCCCATGTTGGGCTCTCTACTTAGTGGGGAGCCTGCTTATCCCTCTCTCTCTGCCTGACACTCCTCCTGCTTGTGCTTTCTCTCAAATAAATAAATAAAATCTTTTAAAAAATAAAAAATAAGATCGGGTCCCCAACTTAGCAAAATTAGCATCTCCTGGGACCATGTCAGACATGCATATTCACATTCAGTCCCTGAGTCAGAAACTTTGTAAGTGGGGCCCCACAATGGGATTTTAAGTCTTCAGGATGATTCTGATGTGTGGTAAAGTATAAGAAACCCTTCTCTTCAAACAGGCAGTTCACTGGAAAGGGAATACAGAAGGTTAGTAAACATATGGAAAGATATTCAACCTCACAACTAGGGAAATACACATGAAAATAAAAGGAGGTATACTTTTTATCTATCAGATTGGTAACAATATAAAGGATTGGTTATCTAGTGTGGCAGTTGGATATGAGAAAACAGATACTCTCAGATATGACCAGTGGAAGGTAACCCAATGTAACATCTTCTACTAGAGCAGAGTTTGGCAGATTAATTTAAAATTAAAAGTAAGCCTATCACATGACCAAGCAATTTCCCCTCTTAGCCTCTCTGCTAGAGAAACACTTGTACCGGGGCAGAAGCACACATACGAGGATATTTGTAGTGTTGTCATTGGCAATGAAGAGAAACTGGAAACAACCTAAACGTTCATCAGTAGAGAAATGGCTAAGTAGACTGAGTAGCATAGCCTTCCTGTGGAATACCCTACAACAGGTAGAAAGGAAGAAGAGGCTCCAAGTGTACACAGGTGGAACTCTCCCTGAGACATTGTGGAATGCAGAGGCAAGTTGCAGAAATACACATAAAACTTGGTACCATTTAAGTTTGGGAAATCACACGCAAATGTTCTAAATTTTCCCTGTGACTGCAAAATTATGAAAATGCATAGAATAACCATCATCTCTGTAGGGGGCAACAGTAAGGGGAAGAGATAGAAGGCAGGTGTGGAAGAGGCTTCAGACTTCTTTATAATTTCTAAATTTCTTGTAAAATTTATGTAATCAAGTAGTTCTTGTGCAGTGAAAAACAGTTTTTGAGAGTGCATTAAATACCCATGGAAATGTCCTGACTTGATGGTTCTTAGTCATTTTTTGGTCATAACTTTTGGGAATTTGATGAAAATTTCCCCTGTGGCCCCAAATCCCACAAAGGCATGGAAGTTTTTGTTCAATTTCAGGGACTTTCTAGCTACCCTGATGCCTCTTAGGGCTTTTGGACCCTGGGTCAAGAGTTTCTGACCTGCCTGATCTTTGAGGATCCTGAATAGCTTTGCTTTTCTACCCTGGGCTCCATGACCCCTTCTTCATCGTACGTGTCCCGGAGGAGTCATAATGTCTGACAGCTATTTTTATTAGCGTCAGCAGCTCTTCTCCAGCAGATTAAATTTCCCCAGAAGGTAGATTTTCGCTGACATCTTAATACTTGGAAAAGAGCGGATGACCCTTGAGGAGTGAGTGAATATGACATATGGTTTGCTGAGCCGCAAACAGAAGCTGATCTGTGTCAAGGAAGCTTCAAGTGTTATGCATTTGCTGTTAGACATCATCAAGTTCTTTTTTTAAGTTTTGCAGTGTCATTCTCCTTTCACATGCACAGACACCCTTTTTCAGACCCCTTCTGCTGTAAAAAGAGGGTTTTTTTTATGTTTTTAAAGAAGAAAGGGGCAAGGAAACGGTATCTTTTCACTCGTAAAATTTTAACCCAGTTCCCTTCTGGTATCCCAAAATGGTTTTGCAGGAATGAAAGCATTTAATGGTCCTTTTTAAGTCTACTTTAAACTGTCTTAAATGGCAAAGTTATCCCTCATAAATGTGAAGCTCTGTTTCTTATTAAGTCCCTGAGCTGCCAATAGATTCATGGTCCTTGTAGAGAGTCTGACCTTCAGTGTGCTGTGAGTGCCTTCCACACCATGTCAGGGGGTGTGGGGAGCACTTTGGACCCTCTCGCTGTGCCCACCTCAGTTCCCATGCCATATGAAAGAGCCAATCCATTGGCTATGGATGGATTTATTTATCCTTCCTCTAACTTCTCACTAACTTCCTTACATTTTAAGTAGGAGATGGCCATCTAAATATTGGATGCCATTAAACTGGTGCAGCCAAAGTGGAGAAGAATATAGACGTTCCTCAAAAATTTAAAAATAGAACTGCCTTATGACCAGCAATTGTGTTACTAGGTATTTACCCAAAGAATATGGGAACACTAATTCAAGGGGGTACATGCACCCCAATTTTTTAGCAGCATTATTTATAATAGCCAAGATATGGAAGCCACTCAAGTGTCCATCAGCTAATGAATGGATAAAGAAGATGTGGTATATCAATATAATGGCCTATTATTCAGTCCTAAAAAATGATGAAATCTTGCCATTTGCAATGACATGGATGGAGCTAGAGAGTGTAATGCTGAGCAAAATAAGTAAGAGAAAGACAATTACCCTATGATTTCACTCTTGTGGAATTTAAAAAACAAAAGAAAGAAGTAAAGGTGGAAAATAAGAAAGAGAGGCAGACAAAGCAAGGAACAGACTTTTAATTAGAGAATAAATGGATGTTTACCAGAGGGGAGGAGAACTGGGGAGATGGGAATTAGGGAGTGCACTTGTGGAGATGAACATAGGGTAACGTATGGAAGTGTTGAATCACTATATTGTACACCTGAAACTAATATAAAACTGTGTGTTAACTGTGCTGGAATTAAAAATAAAAACTTGAAAAAAATGTATGGCATTTTCTAAGAAATGTTAGTCATTCCTTCAATTCAACAACAAACTAGGGGCTTTACTCAGTAGGGATACAACTGAATATTCTTGAGTCCTTTCTCCTCTTGGAGAATATTTTCTGCTGCTGGCATTGGAGCCTGTCCACGGGCTGGTCCAGCCTGCCTTTTCAGACTCACTGCTCGCTTTTATGAACTCTTGGGTTCAGCCACTTTAACAACCCCTTCCTGCTTCCAGGCCCTTTGCTCATGCCCTTCTGGCCCACCCTCACATGGCCCCAGCCACATTCATATTTTCTTTGTTCATCATGATCTAGGTTCTATCTAAATTTTGCAGATAGCATTTGCTGATCAACCCAGTTGACCATACTCATTCCCCTTACATTGTACAAGACTTTGTCTCTTCTACTCTTCTTCTCTGTGGAATACTGTACTGACCCTGCCCTCAAAAAATGTGGGTTGCACTCACTACATTCCAGGTGCTCTTTGGGTTCTAGGGATACAAATGAGATCCTGTTGCCATGGAGCTACATTCAAGCATGTGAAACAGAATCAAGAGGCACACAGAAGAATGTAATCATTTAAAAGAGTGAAGAAAATGAAGCAATTATAGGGTGAAGTGAATAAGAGAGAGGGATACCTTTAGATCAGATGCTCGGGGAAGGTTTCTGTAAGGAGAAAGAATTTGACTTGAAATCTGGTCAGGGAAAGAGCACTAGGCAGAAGGATCAGTACATGCAAAGGCCTTGAGGCAGGACAGAGTTTGGGATGTGGGTGATCATGGATTTCCTTTAAAAAAGGGATTTTTTAAGACGACTATGTCTCCCCTGCAGCATCTAGCCCATAACAAGGCAATCAGATGCTAGACTGTTCTCTCCATAAGGGTAGATTCCATGACTATCTCAACTTTCCGTGACTACTAGCACAGTGACTGGCAGATACTAGACACTCAAACTAATGAATGAATGCTTATTGAGTAACTGAATGAATCCTGTCTGGTCCAAGAGGAATTTTGTAGCAGAGCCAGAATGGACAAAGAGCTCCTTCATTTCCTAAATATTAGTTCTTGCTGAAGCCAGCACCCTTCAAATCTCTTTTACTATTCATTCAGTGAAATAAAAACAGAACACTTAACTTCCTTTTTAGAGGAAAACTGTACTTATGAGAGGTCCCATATACAAATGTTTGGAACTTTTGGAAACTGCTCAATAAATTCAAGCAATTCCTACAGCATGGCTCAGCAGGTGGGAAGCCGGAAGTCACTGTATATTAAATTTTCCCTGAGCAGCAGTAGGAATGCCATGTGACCTGTCCCTGCCCTTACTGCTGTAGGATTCCAAAGCTGGCACATCTTTTAAGCTTTTGGAATGTGAATGAAGCATTCCATCATGTTAGCAGGACACTATTTTACCTTCCCCACTGCTGAGTTTATTGTTGTAATAATCCCAAGGCACCCGTCTGGCCCTTCTCTTGCATTCTCTCATGGAGAAGCCTTAGCTTTAATCATTCAGAGTAATCCCTACCGGAGTGGTGTTTTAGTGTATCGAGGAGGCTGTCCATTCATAGAAGCAATAATGTAGTAAGATCAGTTTTCAAGAGCATCAGGTCTAATAAAGAATGCAATCAAGAACTTTATTAAAATACCGAATCTCCTTGAAACCCCGTCCAAACAACAGTGGTTGAAACTAGGCCTACTTCAGCTTCCAGCTTCCATAAACTGCCCTGAATGTCTTTGAAATGCTTAAGGATAATTAACTCTTTCCATGGTGTGCTTTTTTCCAATGTTACTATTTAGGATTATAAAATGGCGAAGAGGGGAGCCTGGGTGACTCATTTGGTCGAATGACTGACACTTGATCTTGGCTCAGGTCATGATCTCAGGGTCATGAGATTGAGCCCCACATTGGATGCACAGTGGGAGTCTGCTTAAGGATTCTCTTTCTCTCCCTCTGCCCCTTCCCCTTGCCCAACCGCTCATGCTCTCTTTCTCTCTCCAAAATAAATAAGTATATCTTTAAATAAAATAAAATAAAATGATGGAGATAGTGGCTATTAGGTCAAATAAGGAAGTCGATGAAGCACTATGGAGCTCTTCCTCCAGTGAAACCAAGGCACATCCCAAGTCACTCTACCGAGGGATCAAACTTTTTCTAAACAGTAAAAAGCCAGTGCTTTAGGAGTGATATTTCCTAGAAAGAATTCTCAGCCCACACCTATTTCCCAGTCCCCTCTGCTACTGATGTCGAGCCACACCTGAGCACAGGTGCAAGAACAACCATACGATAACCACCTGTCACGGGACTCAAGAGCCAAGCCGATTTCATAGCTAGGCTTTATTTTTGCATAGCAACAGAGAACCTGGGCCGCATATTTCTTAGCCCATGGCCTAGTTGTTCTCACCACTCAACTTGAAATGTCAGGTGTGACAGTGACCTGATGTAGTGGCCAGAGTTCACTATCGTGGTAATAATAATATGTGACGGGTGAGAAGATGAGACGGGATGAAGTTGTGGAGTCCATCCATACTCTTGGCTTAGCCCCTTTTTATCACTTCATAGTTCCTCTCAGAGGGAGCAGTGTCTGGGCTACCGCCTGAGCTTAGACACAGACACATGCTAGGACAGGTCCTAATCATTTGATTGATTGGCTGATGGATTGAAGTGAGTTGGGGGTCAGTTTGGCAGCTGAGTTCCTAAGTATTCTCTGCTGCACCAGTTACACCTCCAAGCATTGTCTAGCCTCTAACATAGAGGGCCTCTTACCTCCAAGGACCTATATTACAGATGGCTTCTAGGCCAAGCAACCAAGGTGCCCTGGTATAAACCCGTTCCGTGCTCTCTCTGACTGATGCCGGACCCAGTTTGGAACGAACTAAAAAGTGCCCCTAATAGCATGGAGGCACACAATGAAGGATTACTGTTTGGCACATAATTATAAGAAAACTTTTTTCCAGTTGGAGCAATTTCCCCTCTATTCGAGGGGTCTCAGGAAGGAGGTTTTCCCTTAGAAATCAATAGATGAGGAAAATCTCCTTGAATACTTCTGAGTAAAAAATCTTCCTGTGGGATGCCTGGGTGGCTCAGTCAGTTGAGCGTCTGCCTTTGGCTCAGGTCATGATCACAAGGTCCCGGATCAAGTCCCCCATTGGGCTCGCTGCTTAGTGGGGAGCCTGCTTCTCCCTCTGCCTGCTGCTTGTGTGTGTTCTCTCTCTCTCTCTCTCTCTGTCAACTACATAAAATCTTTAAAAGAAAATCTTCCCATTAGATCCCTTGTGTCATCAAATAAATCCAGTTTTCAAAACGTACTTTCAATCCTGGACTGCTTTTCATAAAAACAAAATGTACAACAGATAGGTTGCCAGCAAAGACTGAGGGTTTGCTCAGTGGACTGACACTGGTTCTGATTTAGCTTTTTCCCTTAATTCTTTTGAAATTTGGGTAATATGACTTCAGACCAAACATTGTGAGCCTCAGTGTCTACATATGCAAATGCAGAAGAGTGATCTCTGAAGTCCTAATTATGTTTTCTAATTAAACTCACTTTTTTCATATTTAACTCACTTTATGCATTCACTCTTACTACAAATATTTTAAGTACCCAGTATGCACTTGGTTTTAATAGCACTGGTATGTACAATGCCTGTACCCAGCATGCACTGGGCACAATAATACTAATACAAACTTACTATGAAGATGAGTAAGATAAGGCAAGAGATGAACAACTTTTGCCTGCACAGCCTCCAGTGGAAAAGACAGGCATTCACACAAATAACGAGCAATATACGAGAGGCTAGATTTGAGGGTGACACAATGTGGAAATCACAGTGAGGGGAGGAAAAGTAAATTCCCGCAAGGCTAGGAAAGGTTTCACTGAGGAAGGGGCAACACTAGCATTTATTCTTCTTGAATTTTTTTAAAATTAAATTAAGTTAAATTTCTAAGTAGGCTCCATACCCAGCATGGGACTTGAACTCATGACCCTGAGACTAAGAGTTGCATGTTCCATGGACTGAGCCATTTAGGAACCCTGACATGGGCATTTTTTCTTGAAAGGAGGCTTTGCCAGACAGAATAAAGAATGTGCATCCCCAGCTGGTGGAACCACATGGAGATAAAGGGAAACCTGGGCAAGGCTGAGAAAAGTAATTGTCCAGGTGGCTACTGTAGGGGGTAAGGCAGGGCACACAGAGCAGAGGATCTCAAGCTACATAGAGGTAAAAGACAAACGGTCTTTGAGTGGTCCAGGTCTGGGCACTATGAAACAACTTACAACCACCAGTAAAACCCAAAGGGCTCTTTTGCTCATGCCCTAATATTACTGAGACCTAGAAAGCAGGACTTAGGAGGCAAGGGTGCATGCTTTGTTGTGCGACAGACTTGAGTGGTTTTCTTGGCTGCAAAACTTGCTATATCTGTGGATTTGGAAATAATTAATCCTCCCTTGGCCTCACTTGTATGACCAGTAAAATGGCACCAAGAGTAGGAGTGCTTTCTTTGTAGCTAGGAACAAAAGGAACAAGTGAGAAAATGGACGGGACACACTCAACAAAGGTTGACTGGTAACGTGGGAAGGACTCGACAAATGTTGAGTTCATAATAACATATGATTCGTATTAATATCTGATGAATAATGTATGATCAATAATAGCATTGCCTTGGTCAGGGTTAGGAGAGAAGCCCAGGGTCCAGTAGATCAATTGAGGTCAGATAATCCCCTCACTTGGTTTCTGAGAACAGCCCTGGTGGGATTTACAGCTTGGGCTCCATGTCTCAGCCAGATTTGCAGCATTGAGAGGCCATGCCCAGTAGGCTCATTCTGTCCTCAGATTTCTTTCCCCTTAGGGATCAAGGAGAGGGAGCCCGAGCCTTGGATTATGAAGACTTGCATCTCCCTGTGTAAAATGATAATGCCAAAGGTTCTTGGCACTAAGCAGTGGAATGTGTCCCCCATCCAAGGCTCCTTGTCCCCACATGGTTACTAGGTGCCTGCTGATATTAGGCCCTCGGGACTATCTGTAAAATTCTTGTTTCTTTCCCCTTTTGTCTATGTGTGCTTAACAGCTGTCTTGTACAGGTGGGTACAGAGTGGGTCTCTACTTCCTGGCAGTGTCTGTTGCCTTTAAAAGAAATTCTTTACTAGATTTTATTTTTTAAGAGCAATATTAGTTTCACTGCAAAACTGAGCAGAAAGTCATAGAGTTGTCATACTCTGTACCTCCCTGCCCTGCCACTCACAGCCTCCCCAAAGATCAGCATCCCCCAGTAGAATGGTATGTTAGTTACATTCCACAAACCTACATTGATGCATCATCTTACCCAAATTCCATAAATACATGAGGGGTCACTCTTGGTGTTGTACCTTCTGCGAGAGTTGTTAATTTTTTCAACCAGCCACTGTCTGAGAAAGGCCTATCCAGATAACTTGGGGTAATGTTGGTGATGCTATTTCCCAATAACCTGTTTTGGAGAATAGCATTTAAGGTTGAGTTGAAGTACAAAAGAAAGGGAGAAAGGCTTGAAGGAAGGAAGGAAAGAGAGAGAAGACAAAGGACCATCCACTCACCCAGACAAGTCCCACCTCCAATCTCAGAAACACTTAGGAAAGATTAGTGATAGTTCTTGCCTAAACTGTCCCTACTCTTCTCCTGTTTCCTAAATCTGTCCTGCAACTGCTTCTGGGCCTTCTTCTTGGAGAGAAAACTCTGCCTTTGAGACTTTTCCTTGCAGCTTTCTCCCCCACATAGTTTCCAGGACTAGTTTATGGGGTCCCCAAACTGCGATGGGCCAAGTTTTTTGAACCAGAAGTCTCAGAAAGGGACGGGGCAACTCCAGAGAGATTTCTCTCAGCACCCAACATAACTTATTTGTACTGCTCTTGCAAAGTTCTTGTAAGGAAACCTAAGTCAGCCTCTTGCCCTGACAGATGAAGCCTTG
Organism: Spilogale gracilis; assembly: GCA_004023965.1. NCBI lineage: Eukaryota > Metazoa > Chordata > Mammalia > Carnivora > Mephitidae > Spilogale > Spilogale gracilis. Next base: position 100,470 of record PITA01003173.1, read on the forward strand.
CGAGAAGTTGCTTGCTCCAGGAACCCTGGGCAACGCTGAGATGTCCTTCCAAACAGGGACCCAAACAGCTGAAGGGCTCCAGTTACCCAAGAGGTGAGTGACATGGACACTTTGCCAGTTGGAGAAAGGGAAGGAGTGGGGTGAGGGGGGTGGTGGAGAGTAGAACAGAGGTGAAAGGAAGGACAAGGTGGCGGGGAGTGAAGCAGGACACCGTGAGTCATAACCAGCAAGCAGCCTGGGGAAGGGAGTGGGGTGTCCTGTCCCCGACCATACATCTTGCTGCACTTTGGGGGGACAGAGGTGTGCCCCGCCTGGAACCTCAGGTGTGATCAGTGATTTGCTGACCAAATTACACCCTGCCTCAAGTGGAAACCATTCTGGGTGATTCACCCGGGATCCTTAATGTCCTCTTGTGGCAAGTGACTATTACAAATGAACAGAGCCAGCTGTCTCCGAGCTGGCTTGTGGAATGCATCCTGAACCTTTGATTCAGGATTTAAATGTGTGTTAGGCATTTTTCAAACAGCAAATTACAATGCACACTCATTTAAGTGCTTTTCATTTACCTTGTTTTGATTCATGGGCACGTTCTGTATTTCTCTAAAACGAATATGGTTGTGTTAGTAATGATAAAAATCAAGTATCTTCAAATGTAAAAATCGAATTGGTTTGAAAAAATTTGAAAATAATTTTGTGAAATTTGGTAAAATTTTATGGAGAATCAAGTAAAGGGCTACATCTCAAGTCATTGGCCTTGTTCAGCTTGTGGGATGGAGGTGGAATTGGAACAAGAGATAGGAGTGTGCCGACTCTTTAACTGTCTCTATATCGCTTAGCTCATTCAAATGAGTATATGTTCCTTTTGTCATTTTTAAAGGAAATTCAAGAAAGAAAAAATTTTTAAAAATTGTTCTGCCATGTGTTTTTCAAAAGCAAATCTGTCCCATTAAGTGAAACTCTCAATTCGCTTGTTTAAATGTATAAAATTTTGTGAATTAAATGTTATTTTCTTAACTCTTTGGCACATCCTTTCTGCCAATATTACATGTGTCAGCCCACCTGGCAAAAGTTGAGTTTTGCATTCGTCCCTCAATATGGACCATACAGGCCTTTCTGCCACAGGCAAATGTCTCTGCCAAATGGATTCAATATGTGTATTTAATTCAGAGCTGCAATAACGCAAGTGATGTTTTTTTGACTATGAAGTTTTGAGCTGACAAAAAAAATCCAGGAAATCATTTAACGAATATCCATGACTCACCATCTTGGTTTCACAACTGTCATTTTCCCATATTTGCTTTAGAGCTTTAAAAATCATTGCGATCAGTAATAGTAATAGTAGTAGTAGTAATAGTAGTAGTAATGGTTCTTTACCTCCTGCCTTTATTGCAGTAACAACTGTGTCCCTGAAATTGATGTGTATCTTACTGTCTAGTGTTTTAGACTTTCATTTTATGTGTGTATCCATGAACAATATGCACCATTATTTTATATTTTATCAAACTATACCAAGACAGTATGGCTCTGTATATATGATCACTTTTTGTTGTTTTTCATCAACTTTTTTTTTAGAGAGGTGTGGGGAGTAACAGAGGGAGAGAGAGAGAATCTCTAGCGTGGAGCCCAACATGGGGCTTGAACTCATGACCCTGAGATCATGACCTGAGCCAAAATCAAGAGTTGGACGCTTAACCGACTGAGCCACCCAGGTGCCCCATCAACTTTTCTTATCTTTTTGAGGTTTTTCCACATTGATACATTAGCTCCTGTTCATCATTTTCATTGCTATATACTTCTCACTATGTAGTTCTTTGCAGTTTATTTATCCATTCTTATACTCATGGACGTAGTTTTTGACTCAGACCAAGATGTGTCTGTTTTTCTCTATGATAACAACTACTACACTGAACATCCTTGTCCCTGCGGTCTTGTGCATTTGAACCAGAGCCCATCCCAGGGGTAGTCCTTGCAGGGAAACCACTGGGCCATTGAAACATCTGCTAAATTTTAAGAGAGAGGGAGACACACACACAAATTCTTCATCATCTTTGGGGAGTGGGGTTAGTTAGGACCCTGGGTCCTTTCATTCCATGTGAGGTTGTACTCCCCACTTTTTTTCACTGTGTTTTTCTCAAATTTGAAAACTGGGAACCTTCTTCATCAGAGCCCAGATTGGGAAGAATTTCTTGGTCAGATCTCAGAGAACTGACTCTTCCTGAAGCAGAGCCTTCTTTAGTTTCTCTTGGAGTATTGCATATTGATTTAGAACATGTTAAACAAGATATCAAGGTCAATGAGCTTATTCAAGAAAGAAAATGTCTTGCTAAGGGAAATGGTAAATTCAAGATCCTGAATTGTTATGAGCCAGACTGAATGATGTCCCTGGGCTGTTACTTGATGAGCATGCTGTGATGGTATTTTTCCCTCCTTCTCGATCAATTTCAGCAAGTTTCTGTCTGCGGATTCCAGGTGATGGATAGGTGGCTTCATTTTAAGAGTCTGTTGGTCACAGGAGTGACCTGTGGCCTTTCCAGATGAGGTAAAATAAATCCTTCTGACATTGCTCCTTCCTGCCTCACTCCAACCTTGTTGTAAATCATTCCTCCCTACCTGAGTATTTCCCAGGACCGACAGACACCATGAGGATTAGTTGTGGTCACCTCAAGTTTCTTCAGCCCCACATGTGGCCTCTGCTACAGAGGTGTGGAACACCTGTCCCAGACCTTGCCAAACGTCCCACTGCTGTCAGATCCCAGGCCCTGCGGCACAAACTAGACATGACAGGCAGTGTGAACTAAGGTGGATTCCTGCTAAATCTATTGCATTTTAACTATTGTTAATTTTTAGGCATATTTCACACATTTTATTGCAGAGGGCAAGGCTAAAATAAGTATTGAAGTTCAACCATTAAGTCATTAGTTTTAAAGGAAAAATATTAAATATGTAAAGATGCATGTGTCTAGAGCAAATATTATGCAAATGATTACATTTAGGAGACATTGCCTGACCCAAAGCATAGTCCAACCCTGTGTACGATAAGTCGCTGGGCTCACCTGAGCATTACACCCAGTGACTGTTGCTTTGGGCACACCTCTTCAGTTCAGTGTCTTAGGTTACCTACTTGGAAATTACAGGAGTTGGATGAGGTCAGTGATTCTCAGCCCTGCCTTCACCTTTGAGTAACTTGGGCAGATTTTAGAATTACTGATGCCTGGCATTCTGCAAATCAACTCAGTGCCTGTCTCTAGGGATTGGGCCAGACATCAGAATTTTTAAAAAGCTTCTTCAGGTGATTATGTGCAGGCAGCACTGAGAACCAGCAGGTATAATGATGTCTGACCTTCCTCACAGATCTAGAATGAATTGATTTTCTGATCCCATAGGTAAACTATAAAGTACTGACTCAGTGATGGAGGAGAAGGCTCACTGCCCCCTCTGCACTCAGTCATAACAAGTGTGATGTTTAGCCACTGGGCAGGCCTGGTCAGCACTGGTGTATGGGAGTTCCCCAAGGAGCTTTCTGCAGGTCTTACCTGTTCCTACCAGGGTGCGTGGTATAGAGTAGGAGCTCAGTAAATGTTGGATGAAATAATGGTAGGTTGAAGTTCAAAAACGTGTTTTCCGAAGACATCTAGGACTAATTAGGTCATCAGAAATTAGTAACCAAACTCATAAAAGATTGCTTTTATGTCTGAATTCCAGTTTATTTGTTTCTCAAAGGAACGCTCAGGGTCCAAGGCGTGGAATCAGCCTTTGTCCCAATGCCGTCTGTTCCTGGCGAATGAGATCTGAAGGCTACTCGGTGAGCACAGAACAGATGTTGGATCTTCTTATGCTCCGCTGTTACCAAGTTCTGGTGAGCTGATGGCCTGGCCTCCATTTCTTTAAGGCTCTTTCAATGTAAAGGGTCAGGGTCACCCATCCAGAACCAGAGTGCCCTTCAGTCCTCCCAGTGACACACTGACAGATGCTCATCATGTCATTTTCCCTTTTCAAATATTCACGCAGACTCCCACCATGCCGTTCATACTCGTTACCACAACACTCCCAAGTGTTGGACTGGCTCACATTGAGGTTGGCTGTTGGTCAGTGACATACTCAGGCCAGGCACTCTAATCTCCTCGGTAAGGTCACTCCAAGTCCCTCTGCAAGATGGGTTACTTCTGTAAAGCTGTCCTGTAGACAGCTAATCCCATCCTTCTTGCCGCTTGACTTGCAGAGATGGCATCTGCTGACCTTTCATTTTGGGAGCCATCTTATTTTAAAGACAGTAGCGCTCTGTCCACCATCTACAGTTACCTCAACTAAAAATACTTCGGAGTGTGAGCAATATTCAAGGGGACTCTGCAACCTGGACTGCATTCCTCTAGTTTGCTAGCCTTCTTATTGTACTAAGCAGAATGTTACCTGCAGGACCAAGATTTCACGTGGTAGTTGTTTAGAAGCCACGCTTTGTGCTGAGCTTTATGTCGATGTTTCCTTTTCCCCATGAATACACCCAGTAGTCATGTTGCCTGCGATTTCCTGGTAACATCATCATCGCTTAGCCTCAACATACAGAATTAGCCGCCTTCCCCATGCACCATGCCAGTGTTTCACTTTCTTCCTTCGCCCATGTAAGTTTCCACCACCACCTCCTGTCCCAGTGGTAGAGTTGGTGAGCTCCCACATAGACCTAAGATCAGAGGGATGGGGATGTACTTCTGTTGCCCAGCTGCTGGTGTTTGTCTAAAGAAAAGCATGAAACCTGATGCTGAGGGTCCAAACTGAATAGGGATACATTTCTACATCTTTGTGCACTTTTGATTCAATGAGCTGTGTAAGTGCCACTCAGATTCAGTCCTGATTTGGGGCATGAACTTATTAAACGTTCATGCTGCCGCTTGTTTCCTGGCATGCTTAAATAGTAAGAGTGCTTCTTCCATATAGAAATGTTAGAGTCATTCTGAAGATTTGCTCTTATGGTAAGGAAAACCTTCCTTAAAATGAATGTGCATTTTTCCTCCTTTTCATCTAGTTGGACCAGGAGAGGTATGTGCCTATAGGACCTCGCACACCAATAGAACATTTATGGAAGGATATACAGGAAACTAAAAATAGCAATTACTTTAGGGAAGGTGACTTGATGAACTGAGGTAGGAAAGAGACATTTTCTATTTTAAAACCTTTTGTGCTGTTTTGGACTGCTTCTTCATCCATTAAATAAGAGATTATATCTGAAGGATCATATGGTCTTCTGAGCTCCTTTTCTGAGAGTCTGTAATTCTCTTGAATTGAGAGTACATTTTGTATTTCCTTCTCTAATCTTTTTAAAAGAATTCAACTCCTCTGACTATATTAGAAATGCCTCCTTTTTCCAGCATTGCCTGAGAATGGTATCTTCCATGCTGTGAATTCTCTAGGTGAATGAGTCTAATCCCTTTATACTGCTGAGATTTGGAATAACTTTTAATGGAATATTTCTGAGTTATTTATATTTATCCCATTCCTTCCTACTTCCCTTGTTTCTTTACAGCTTTTTTGAGATACAGTTCACATAACACAACGTTCACGTACCCAAAGTTCAGAGGCTTTTAGTATATTTGCCGAGATGTACAGACATCGCCACAATCTAATATTAGAACATCTCAACACCCCAGATGAAACTCCATCCATCCAGCACTCACTAACCTAGTTCTGTCTCTGTGGATTTGCCTATTCCCGATATTTCCCACAAATGGAATCCTATATCACACGTGGTCTTTTGTTTCTGTCCTCTCACACAGAATAAGTAGTAATTTACCATCTCCTGGTAGTTTAGGCTTCTTATCATTGACAGTGAGAGAGAGAACCTCAAGGCTGCTGCCGTTCGGTTCATTGAGATGGCACTTTGTCGGTGCTCTGCAACCCCAGGCCATCAGGGGATCTCTCAAACACTTTGTCGCAGGACCTTTGACTCTCATTTTAACAATCATGGCCTTTCTGATCCTCCCCCTGGTGCAGATTAGTCCTCATTAGGACATAAACTGAATGAGACCCCAGGTCCACATGGTTTCCTTGACCCAGGCTCCTAACAGAGCTCAACTGTGAACCTCTTTGGTGCATTTCTGTCCTTCTCCTGGAGTGACTAAAAAGGCTGAAATTTTCTCTTCTTTTATTGCTGTCTTGAGTATCTTGTATCATTCAGTCAGCTAAATTCCATCTTAGAGATAAATCCCCCACAAGTATTTTATGATCTCTCTGGTTTAAGTGGCGCTAAACCCTCTGATGATTCCTCATATCCTTCCTCTCCTCTTTCTTAAAATAGTCTGTAGTTCTCATGTCAAGGACTCTACTGACTCCCCTTTTTCTAAAGTTGTGTAATTGTCAAAGAACACTTTCTCTTATTTCCCTTGAAGGAGCAATGAATAATCAAAACATTCTCGATGCAAAGCTCCTGGCAGGGTGGGGCAGGGCAGCCCCCAAGTCAACAGGGCAGGTGTGTGTCAAGTGCAAGGGCATCTGCATGTCTGGCTCAGAGAGAGGCTGTTGGACATCTGAACTGTCCTGGGAAGTAGAGTCTCTGTAAGTGTTTCCTTTACCTTTTGGTGGGAATGGAGTGAAGGAGGAAGAACCTAGGGCCTGGGTGAGATTCTCATGGGGGCTCTTTGAGGTTCCAGTCAGCTTGGCAGGGAGGGAACTGTCGCCATTCTGAATTTAGTTAGAGGAGCATGGCAGGGTCAGACCAGGAGTGTGTCCTGGAAATTTGATGTTTCGGGGCTTCTTTTATGCTCAGTGTCAGGATACTGGGGTACCCTTGCCGCGAGCAGCTCAGAGGTGTTGTGGATCTGGAGACCCAAGAAAATTCATTCCGTGTCGGGGAAGCCACCCCTTCTTGGCCTGCCTTGGGCAGGGAAAGGGTGGCAGGAAGGAGGGTGCCTGACCCAGAGCAGACGGTAAATATCAGCCGAGTGATCACTTCTCTGGTACGGAGTCTGAGCTGTTGGTTTTCAGTCTCTGACCCGAGAAGCTGAGAAGGAGCTTCAGCACAGGCAGGAAATGCTATAATTTAGGATTGATGGGCCACAGGTGCAGGTGAGTGGGTGGAGAAGGGAAAATGGACAAATGCACCGGCAGGTTCTTCCGGAGGAGGTGAGAACAGAGTCTGAGCTCCAAGACACTGAAGCGGCCCCACATTGCAGATGGGCACACGAGAAGAATCAGGGGGCACCCCTGCTCTGGATGCCCTGGTACCAGGGGGCTCGGCTGAGGCCAGATCTGGGCAGACTAGCAGACAAGGTAATCCCCGGCTCACCTGGAGGCTGCCCGAATGGAGGCGGTGGCCGAGGTGGCCCCAGAGGCCGTGCTCCGGTGGGCTTCCTTCCACCGCCCAGGAAGCAAGCCCTCCGTAAGTGGCCCGGCATTGCCCTCTGGTGGTCAAGTTGGTCCATGTTCGCTGGCTGAGACAGAGCCTCCTTTGCTTTACTTAGCAGATGCCCTGGGCATTTGGGCTTTGGGACTAATTTAACTAATCTATGTGAACGCAGTCCTGCTATGTTGTGAGTATAATAAGCAGAGAAGAAACGTATTTGGTGCGTCTGTCTGGTTCCAGACAGTTCAGTTAGCCTTTAAGAACCAACATACTGGAGCGTCTGGGTGGCTCAGTCGTCAAGTATCTACTTTCGGCTCAGGTCGTGATCCTAGCGTCCTGGGATCAAGCCCCGCATCAGGCTCCCTGCTTAGTGGGGAGCCTGCTTCTCCCTCTGTCACTCCCCCTGCTTGAGTTCCCTCTCTCGCTGTCTGTCTCTCTCTCTCAAATAAATAAATAAAATCTTAAAAAAAAAAAGAGAGAGAACTAACATGCTAACACAGTATGAGGCAGGCATTGGGTTAGGCCCTGTAGGACAAGGGCTGTGATTGCTCAGGCTACAGAAGGAGAGTCTGGCTCAGAGAGGAAGTTGCCCTCTTGCTACAGGAATATGACATTTGGTTCTGGGTGCACTAACCTGTTAACAATGGTGTCCTCCCCCCCGCTGCCAACCCCAGCCTTGGACCATGGGAACCAGAGGAGAGAGGGGAGTGGAGGGCGCAGGGGCACTTTTATTTTATTTCATATTTTATAGATAATATTTCAATAATGAATATATATTATTCTGAGAGAGAGAGAGAGCCAGCAGGGCAGGAGCAGAGGGAGAGGGACAGAATCTGAAGCAGAATCTCAAGCAGACTCCCCACTGAGCACAGAGCCTGGCTTGGGGCTCCATAGGATGACCCGGAGATCATGACTCCAGCAGAAACCAAGTCTCAGACGCCTGAACCGGCTGAGCCACCCAGGTGCCCCCCTTTCTCTGTATTTTTACATTTAGACTAAGTTCTGGGTGTTGCAGATGATGGGGAGATATTGTTAGTCAAGCACATTAGGAAGAGGGTATAACCTGGACAGAAGGGCCGGGAACAGGAACTTGGGCTCTTCTCCTTCGGCAGACATGGTGTTATAGCTGTTTTGTGACCCTCACAGAACGAGGAAAGCGGGTTTATTCTGCCCATTTCTCCAGCATGCAGACCTAGGACCAGGAGAGTGGGTTTCTCAAAGCATTCCACTAGCCACTGGGGGCTGCCCCACCCGTAAAAATGGTGACATGGAGAGGCAGCCTCTCTGAAAGGGCTTAGCCTAGAGGTCACTGGGAGGTTTGTACAGGGGAACAACTGCTGGGTAGAAGATGGGTTCTGAGTCTTTAAAACTCTGACGTCCCTGGGTCCAGCCGCCTGTGAGCCTACGGGCGCAGCAGTTCCCGCTCTTGCCTGCAGGTGGCAGCCCTCGCTCAGTCGGCCTTGAGCCCGGTCCCGCCCTGGGTTCCCACCGCTGGCCAGGTCTCCTTCCACCTGAGGGGACTTCCAAAGTGCTGGTACTGAGAGGAGGGGAAAGACTGCTCCCCCAGCCGTTCGGGTGTCACGAGCGTGGGTGTGGCCCGGGCCTGGGGATGTTTAGAGCTCCGGGTGCGTCTAGAGAGAGTGTCGGACGTTCGTGTTGGTTTTCACTTTCTTTTCTTTCCCTGAATCCTGCAGGGGAGCCTGGCGGGGGGGGGGGGGGGGGGTGCCCCAGACCCTGGAAAGAACACTGGCTCACGTGGCGGGGGAGGGGGGAATAAAAACGTTCCTCCCCAAACAGGAGGGCCAGAAGACAAAGGAGCCCAGCCAGCGCGCAGGAGGGAGGGGTAGGCCATGATTCCGTCAGGAAACACATTAAATCAAACCATGCAGGAGGCAGGGGAATATTCTGGGAGGCAGGGTGATACGCAGGGTTGCCATTTCCAAAGGCCTACGACGCTGGAGCACAAAGCATGTTTCCGGGGATCCGGGTGAGGAGGGTGAGCACAGAATTTGAGGCACAACAAAACACTTGGTGATGAATACGATTAATGACATTACAGCGCAGTAGATTTTCAGTCGAAATGGAGGCACAAGAATCCATGATGAGCAAAATATCAACATTTTAAATGAAGGCTGGGCTGGTATTGGCATGCTCTCCTTTTGCCTCGGGCCCTGCTCTGGACTTCTCCAGACTGGGGGGAGGGGGTGGGGGCTAACCACCCAGCTGCGCTGTGGCCGCTGGAGAACTTTGGTCCCTTCCTCCCTCCCGCTGGGATCTGAGGCGGCTGGCAGAGCAGGGGTGCCACCTAGTGGAGACTCTAGCACCAACTCGTGGAAGGAGACCCAACCTGGGGCTTTGCGCGGGGCGGGCGGGCCTTGAGGCGGGGCGTGCCGGGACTGTTGAACTGGTGAGCCAGGAGATTCAAAGCGCGGGCCGGGTACCCGCCCTGGGCCGGAAGTCTTCATGACACAATGAGCGGGCTAGACCAGTGGGGTGGGCTCGAAGCAGTCACCGTTGTCATTCTTTCGGATTTTGAAGGAAACTGGGAACAAAGCTCACGCTGAAACTGGGATTTTGTTACTGCCGGCCTGGTGTTGCAGTGACGAGGCTGTGTGTGTGCGCGCGCATGCGTGCGTGTGTGTAAATTTGAAAACGCAGGGTATTGGGGTGGGAACTGAGGTACCAAGATAAACAAGGCAGTAAGTCACAGCTCCTACTTAGAGGGGATCAAGGGAATAAGAACGTGTCCCCAGAGCTGTGTACAAAGAATCAGGGGGTGACCTGTGGTGAATACGGAGGACTGACTCAGTTGTGTGGGGTGTCAGGTGGATGTGGGTCTGGGGGCCTTGGATGGCCTCTGGGCAGAGCATTGACAGATCAGGGTCAGGTTTCAAGTAGCCTAAGAGGACTAAGCTGTATGAGCCAGTTTCAGTGGACTTGGCTGTGACCTTGGTTGCTTTGAGCCCTAGACTCTTGGCCAAATGGCTTGTGACCTGTGTGTCCCCCAGATCACCACATCTTCAAATCACTAACCTGTATTGTCCAAAAAGGGGTTTGAGTCAAACCACACAAGGCAGGAAGAGCCTGGCAAATTTGCTTCTTCGTTTTGCTGCAGAGCAATGATGGATATCCCCACTGTCTTTATCTCAGGAGCTCAGAATGATTTAAAACACAGAACTATTAGTATTTCCTTACAGAGATGGCTATAGCCCCCCCCCACACACACACACAGCCCGTGTTCATCTCTAGCCCCAAATTTCAGGCAATGAGTCAAAAGTAGTACATCACCCAGGATTACAAGGCAAAATAGAGCTTCAAGGAAGAAGGGTGGAGCTTCAAGAAAGAAGAATGTGTGGGACCTGGGCAGCACCTGGTCCCTTGGGTGGCAGAAGTGCCCCTGAGACCACAGTCAGGAATTCAAATCTCAACCTGTGGAGCTGGCTGGGGTCTCAAAGTTCAGGGGCTCCTCATCACTGACAGGACTGATTCCTGGCTCCAGGGCAGCCTAGCTGGTGTTGCCACTCTGAGCCTTCCTTAAGAGGACACAGAGGAAGGGGGAGGAAGGAGGGGGCAGGAGACACTTTCTTTAAGGCTCCCCCTGAGCGCAAAGGACCTGCCAAGTCACAGGTGATGTGCTGATCTTCCCGGAAGCGATGGCCTCCTGCCATGTCCCACAGAACCCATTTTTCGGAAGGTGAGAATGAACCTTGTTCAGCTGCACACTTCTGGCGGTGGGAGATTATTTGTGGCCACAGATCTTATCAGATGCATTTACTGTCACCCATTACACTACACTTAAGACCAGACTGTTCCAGTCTGGATTTACTGTGGGACTGAAAGCAAGTCCCTTATCAGGTAAAAAAAAAACAAAAACAAAAACAAAAACAAAAAAACTCGGGTCCCTTTAACTTTGCAACAAGCGGTCATCACGTGTGTCTGCAGGCTGGCAGCCGTGACTGCCTCCTGGGCAACGGTGGGGATGCGCGGGATGGTGTTCGTCAGGATGGTGCCGAACACAGTGCCTGGCATGCACGTTCTCCTGTCATTCCTCCAGCTTCGCGTTCAGGGGCCAGGCACTGAGCCTCCACATGAGGGGCGAGAGGGGCTCCCACTTCTCTCTGCCTTCTGCCTGACTCTGTTTAGTGGGCTTCTCCTAGAGCCAGTTGTGACTGTGAGCAGAGAGTGTGCGCCACCCGCTACAGCCCAGAGGGGGCGCACGTCCCAAACCTACTCTCCTCCCGGGAGACGCCAACCTCCCTCACCCGGGGCTAGGGGAAACAAAGGAGGAAATTAGAAGTTCCTAGCTGAGGACGATTATTTGAAAAGCTGGATTTTGCCCCAGGAATGGAGCTGGGATGCCCTGAAAATGGGCCCTCATGTGTTATGCCTTGCTCTTCAGGCCTCAACTCCCATGGGACAGACACCCTCAGACCCAAAATAGGCATAGCTGCTAAGGAGGCTAATCTCACCCAGAGCTGAGACTGAGCCATATTTGGAAATATATTACCCCCACCCCCCACCCCCACCACTCCACCGCCTTCCCCACTCAAGACAAGAGTTCTCCCTTCTGTTTCTGGTCTAGCCTTCTTGGGGACTTCTGCTTCTCCTGGTCCCCATCCCTGGGCCCATAGTAGGAGGTTGGTAAATGATAAATGAATGAACAAGCATATAAAGAAACTTCTAGCAGCAGAGCGTGGGGCAGATGGAGGCTCTGGCCCTGGAGCTAAGGAGCTGTGGGTCTCCAACCTCAGGGGGCAACAGCTCAGCCCTCAAGGTACTTGATTCTCAGGCAGGCTTAGGAGTCTGTGTGAACTGCAAATACCCATTGTTTCAGAAGGCCAAGAACATCAAGATGATGGCTAGGATTGCTCACAGATTTGTAAAGAGCGCCCCCTTCTGGGGTATTACTCTTTATTCCAGATCCTGGGAGGCAGAGTCAGTACAGAAAGATGGTGTTTTCCCCAAGGGCACACAGATTCCCACTGCTTCACTTTTCCTGCTGGGAACTCAGTTCAGCAGGGCCCTGAGCTGCTGCTCTGCACGGAGACCCGTGCTTACTGCTAGTGCGATCGGCTTTCTTACCATCCATAAAAGTGTATCACCGCCTCGCCTTCCTCCATGTCCCATTACTGCTGGGTTTTGGGTTGTTTCTCATAGTGATTGTTTGAGTACTTCTATTTCCTTTCCTGTCCTCCGGGTCACAGGTTCCGTCTTTTATCTTTCTGTGCCTAGGTCACTGGGTATCTCGAGTTGGTGACACCATCCACCTTCTGTAAGCTGCCACGACTCTCCGCAGGCTAGTGTCAGGTTTCTGGATGAAGGTGGGCTAAGGGTTTCTGTCACTTGCTCCCCTGACTCTCCCTGGGGCTCCTAAGCAAGGGCCATGTCTAATTTGATAAAACACTGAGAAGGCCCACAAATGCCCAGGAGGTGGGGCTTTTTGCTCCTCGCCGCCATGGAAAGCCTGAAACAGCTCAGCTAAAAATAATCAGTGCCACCCTGGGCCCCTAGCTGCTGGTGGCCTGCCTCCAGGAGCAGAAGGGCCTCCGGAATGTCTCAGCGTTGCTCAGGGTAACTAGACCCCGTCTTGGTGCCAGCAGGGAGCCTCACACGCCTCAGCTGTTGTAACAGTGGGATTATTGGTAGGGGCAGAAATAGACTGCCATGTTCTGGTGGCTTCCTCACCCCACATTCCTAGGCGCACCTTGCTTTATTAAGGCTCTCAGCTGTCGTGGTGATCCAGGCATGGAGAAAGGAGAAGCAGCCCTCACCAGCTGCTGGCAGGCCTCAAAGGAACCAGGGTGCCCCCATAAGGACATGTTACTCTTATTAGAAGCTGTGTCCCTCGTGTGTCCTTAAGAAGGGGGCCATCTGCCAATCATAAATCAAGATCTCATCTGTTCCAAATAAAGAAGGAGTCTACCATCTTAGTCGGCAGTCCCTTTATAGTTGACGGAGATTTTTTTTTCTTTTAATCCTGTGCTCGAGCATGTATTTCTTGTGTAATTAAAAATTATAAAAGATAATAAGAAACAGAAATCTGCAGAGAGATTTGAGGCTCAGTGAAGAATCCAGAGAGCCCAAGTTTTCTGGATAGTGTAAGGATTACAGTGGTGGTGGTTGGGGAGGGAGTGGGGGAACCAAATAAATTCTATGCCCAGATCTCAGGAAAAAAAATACTAAAAGAAGGAGGACATTTAGCAAAAGGAAAAATAATTTGAAATGGCCCTTAATTTGGAGATAGCGGGGTTCCACCTAAAGAAGTGAACCAGAAGTGGAGGGACCCGTGCATCCTTTGTTGTCATCCAATTTGGGGGCTCACGTGCAGAAGAATCAGGAGATATCATGAATGAGCTGAAGACTACCCAAGTTCCGACTGGACGGTCACATGGCCGAGGGAAGGCTGTCTGAGGGCCGGGTGGGCTGAGTTGTTGGGCAAGAGAAGGGTTTCGGGGTGATCCCTGAAGAAGTTGACACACACAGTCAACAGAAAGACCAAAAAATGCACCTATTGGGTTTTACCAACCGAATCCTAAACCACTTCTGCCCCGTGCCCCATCTCCGCCCCCTCTCAGTGTTTCTCAGGTCTGTTTTGCCACATGCTCTGGTAGGCAATGCTTTGTGGTCCAAGAGTCTTGGGATCTAGAGAACTTCTCGTCTCTGCCACTTTGACCTGGAGCAAATCACTCTACTTTGGTGTCTTCATCTGTGAAGCAGGGGGCATGGCCCAGTTCAACCTCACCGCGCTGGTCCGCGGATGATGTGGGGTGGTGCGTGCTGAGAGTCCACGGAAAGATTCAGTAAATAGCTCCTGAGATCATCTTCCTCCTCTCCCTCCCTGAGCAAGGCTTCCCCTCTCCTGCTTCTGAGGTCTGTCAAGTCCTTATTTGGCATTTGGAAGGAGATCATGTTTCATTTTCTAGAGTAACAAGGCTTGTGTCTTTTATAGTCATGCCCATCCCTCGCTTCATGGAGCAGATGCAGTGGCAACATTGGGCGTAACATGAACTCTCAGAAAATTTGTTTTTCCATTTCATCCTTCACCAAATGGGCGCCTACCAGAGGAAGTCATGGATAGCTTCCCAACCAACTGCTCAGCTTATTTGAGAAACACCATGCGTTGCTGGTAGGAGGACATTATCGGGTTCCACAGCCCCGAGGTTTTCATGTTTGTGGCCCCAGGTCTGTGTAAAATGCATCAGGGCCTTGTCTATCAGTTCTTTAAGTCTGGAGTTCTAGAGAATAAGTTTACTTCAATGACAGCCCTTCCTTCCTTCCCTCTTCCTTTCTTATCTGTATTTGAGTGTGTATTTTTATAAGGATTATTTCAGAAGATCTAATCATAATATAACATTATACCTTGAAAATGAACAAGAACCTTATAGTGCTATCGAATATTGGGCCACTATTCAAATTTCACCAACTGGGGTGTGTGAGAGTGTGTGTGTGTGTGTGTGTGTGTGTGTGTGTGTGTACGCATGTGTGCCCTCACAAGGCCCATGCAGAGCAGTTGGTGGGCAGGTCTGTTAAATACTTTTTTTTTTTTTTAAGATTTTATTTATTTATTTGACAGAGAGGTCACAAGTAGGCAGAGAGGCAGGCAAAGAGAGAGGAGGAAGCAGGCTCCCTGCCGAGCAGAGAGCCCGATGTGGGCCTCGATCCCAGGACCCTGAGATCATGACCTGAGCCGAAGGCAGAGGCTTTAACCCACTGAGCCACCCAGGCGCCCTGTTAAATACTTTTTAACCTTTAATTCCTCCTTCTGTTTCTTTTGTATGTTTTTCCGTGCAATTTATTTATTGTGAAAACTGGATTTTTTTTTTTCAGTTGACTTCCCCACACCCTGGAGTTTATTGGTTGACTCTCGGGTCTCTGTGTCCTACATTTCCTCTGAGCGGTCACCAGATCAGCAGACCCAGTCAGACTGTGGGGCAGGAATTCTTCACGGGCAGCGGGTGTGGACTTCTGTAGGGGGCAGGTGATGTAAAGTGACCGATATTTTTGTGATTCTGGGAGCCAGAATTCATCAGGGGCTGGTAATTCATACCCAGTTGTGATGTTCCAGTTCTTTCATTTCTTTATGTACCAGTTTGAGGACCCCGTAACAAGAAACTGTTTGCTTTCTGGGTCATCCACTTCCCACGAAAGGCAATCCGTGGCAGTCCTTGTCATTCTGAGCAGCTCTGAGCCACCACCGCCCCTTTGGTCCAGCCTCGGGCCTGGGTCCTGGTCAGACTTGTTCTCACCATGACTCCTCTCAGCAGCGGCTGCCCCAGAGACACATGCCACTATTTAGTCCCAGTATCACCAGAATGTATTGAAAGCAGATCAAAGAGATGTGGTCTTGGAGACCGAATTCTCTGAAACCACTGACATGCTAAATCTGACATTGACATTGGCCTCCTTTCTAGTGACAGATCCCAGGAGGCCCTAAACTCTGTATCAGATGCTGAGGAGAACTTCCCTTCCCCTCCCTCGGTCTTCCATGCCACTGAGTGTCTCCTCATCTTTTAGAATCGGACAAAGAAGGGAACCTGGCAACTATCTCTGATAAGTTTATTTATGACAATAAACGTGTGATAGCAGGTCAGAAGATGGTCTTTCCAATAGCAGATCAGCCAGAGAGTTACTGTGACTTCCTGCCATTCTTTTCTCTCTTAAGGTAAAGACAGGTTTACCTGAGTAAAGGGTATGATTTCCTGTTGTGTGACTTTGAAATAGTGCAGACTGAGCCTGGGACTCTAGATTTTGACAAAGCTCTTGGAAGGACCCAGCACTTCATTCATTTGTGTATTCTTAATAGTTACCACAGCACTTGCATGGAGGGCTGCCCGACAAATTGCCAGATTCCAGGGGTCCTTCCTGACAGAATGTGGAGGAGGGGAATCTGTCCCGTGCCCTATAACCCTGTTCAACCTGACACGGGGTTTTCCTGACTTAAGGCTTTGTGTTTCCCTCACATCACACTGAGAGGCAGTTCTTCTCACACACTCCCCCACTCTCCTCCCCCTGCCATAGCAGGGGTTAATCCAAGAGTATTTTTCCTTTATGATCTAATCTCACATTTAAAAGCGATCCCTCGGGGCACCTGGGTGGCTCAGTCGGTTAAGCGTTCAACTTTTGCTTTCCGCTCAGGTCATGATCTCAGGGTTGTGAGATCGAGCCCCATTTTGGGCTCTGCACTGAATGTGGAGCCTGCCTAAGAGTTTTTCTCTCCCTTTCCCTCTGCTCCTCCGTGCTTGCTCTCTCTCTCTCTCTCTCAAAAAAAAACAAAAACAAAAACAAAACAAAAACAAAAAAAACCCACAAAACTTTAAGAATAAATAAATAAAATAAAAGTAATCTCTCCTCTTCTCCAAATACACACACCAGAGGAATTTATCAAGCCCTCTGCTGAAGGAGATTTCAACATTAGGTACAAAAATCACCAAGCAATGAACCATTTCCACACAGGGAAGGGAAAACAAATACAGTGAGACAGCCTCGAGTTGAAAACAATGCAAAGTTTAATGCATGTGAAGAAGGAGTCACGTGGAAATTCACGGTAATGGCCAGGAACCATGAAAATACACATTCTGCATATTTTCTGTCCTGCTCCAGAAGAGGATCACTCACTCTTCACTCTCATGGACCACCATCTGGAAGGAAAGTGGGTGTTTTTAGTTCTGTCAGATGGAAGAGGCCCATTTCCTCCTGTCCCCTCATCCCATAAGCATCAGGGGAGTTGCTCGTTTTTGTTTTTCAGTAGGCCACAAGTTATTCTTTGGACCTCGGGAGAATTGCACACGTGGAAGAAGTCACCCCATAGCTTGAGAAACTGGCCCCCTGAGAGCAAGCCCCATCCTCGGGCAAGTCCTACTTCTGGTTATCTACCTACATGTCCAGTGACTGAAGACTAGCACCAACAGAGGGCACCTGAAAGCAGAAAATGCTCCTTCCTTTTCTGGATCATTTTTGCTTCATTGTAACTTGCGTTTTGGTGGGGGCTCAAATCCTTTCCTTTCCTAAGCCTGACATTGACCAAGTCCTAAAGTACGGGGTTCTCCAAGGTTCTTTCCAGCTCAGAGGTACCTGCCCTGCCGTGGGCTCTTCCCAGCTGGCCCTAGAGCCACAGGCCCCGGCACGCACCTGCTGTTCTCTGTCTAGTGCCGACCTACCCTGCTGGAGGTGAAGTCACGGGTCTTAGCACGAAGCTTATTGACTTGAGATTCTGCAATATCGGCGCGTTCTTCCGCCTCCTCGAGCTCATGCTGAGCTTTGCGGAACTTGGTGAGGTGAGCGTTGGCTTGTTCGTCCTAAAACCAGAGAGTCCAGGCAGGTAAGGTGAGCATGCACCTGTCTCAGAGCTCCTGGTGTGGGACAGGCTGGGCTGCTGTTCTAAAGCCACAAGGCGTCTGACTTACAGCCTCCTCAGCCTGCCTCTTGTAGGACTTGACTTTCACTTGAAGCTTATCCACCAGGTCCTGCAGCCGCAGCACATTCTTCCTGTCCTCTTCACTCTAAAAGCGAGAATGCACCCCGTAGCTAGAGGGGGCAGAGTTGCACGAGGTCTGGCCCCTTTTCTGGGGCAACAGGTTTCTCTCGTGGAGACAGAACCCAGGACGGTGTTCGCCCTTTGCACAGAAAATGCCTATTGGGCTTTCCTTCTCTCACCTGGTAAGTTAACTCCTTGACCCGCCGCTCGTATTTCCTCAGGCCCTTGACAGACTCCGTGTTCTTCTTCTGCTCCCCTTCGAGCTCAAACTCCAGCTCCCGGATCTGGGGAAACAGTTGGGAAGTTGCCCTGGGGCTGGGGAAGGAGCAGCTGAGGCCAAAGGCTCTTCCCGTGCTGGGGGCTCATTCCGGCCCATACCCGCGTCTCCAGTTTCTGGATCTGCTTCTTCCCGCCCTTCAGGGCCAGCTGCTCAGCCTCGTCCAGGCGGTGCTGCAGGTCCTTCACCGTCTGCTCCATGTTCTTCTTCATGCGCTCCAGGTGGGCGCTGGTGTCCTGCTCCTTCTTCAGCTCCTCGGCCATCATGGCCGCCTGTGAACACAGAGATCAGATGCCTCAGAGCTGTCATAGCCTGGGTGGGCACCCAGGGGACCAGAGCCATGCTAGAGAAGGACAGCTGGTAAGGCAGTGACCGAGCCCACCCTTCCACAGTGGAACAGGAGAAGAGCTACGCTGGGTATAGAACAGAACCTAAGAAATGCAGTGTCCAGGGACCAGATGGAAAATGGTTTCTTCCCTTTCTTAAACTGGCCTCTTTGGGACCTTATTCTCTTCCATGCCCACAACTGCCCAGGGAATTCTTGACTTCACTGTCACTAATATGTTTTCAAAGGAACCTGAGACCTGGAGAAAACCCATTGGTACCCCCCACCGCAGGTTGGTGGATAGCGAGTTAAGGGAAGGCGGGTAGGGCATTGGGGCGTCCAGACGCGGGAGAGCGGAAGAGCTGCAGTGGTCCCCACAGGGCGGCAGGTGGCGCTGTGGGGGCTGTGGCCGGCGAGCACCTGGGGGCTCAGGCCCAGGCGGGTCAGGAGCAGGTGGGAAGCCAGCTTCACGCCGGGTGACACTGAGTGAGACATCGACTTCTAAGGGTCTCGTGTTCATGTTTGCAATAAGATGTTGAAGAATGGTATTCCTCTCGTGGGCCTTAGAAACGGACTATAATCCTAAACTCATTACTGATCACAGCGGCCTTTTCAAGGTGCCAGAGCTGGACGTGCTGAGTCGAACGCAGCGGGGCACGGAATGCAGTTTGGGAGCAGAATGCACCCCCCGTGGGCCCCCGGGGAGGCCCCGACCCGGCGATCTCAGGGTGGACACTAAGGCGTATCACTTCACCACCCAGGCACAGAAGAAGAAAGCCTTACATCCGTGATGGCCTTCTTTGCCTTCTCTTCCGCATTCCTCGCGTCCCTGCTGGCATCTTCCACCTCGCTCTGGAGCTGCGTCAGGTCCGTCTCCAGCTTCTTCTTGGTGTGGATGAGGCTGGTGTTCTGGGGGGAGAGGAGCAGGGTTACTGGGTGCGCGTGGGGGCGGGGGCGCTCTTCCCAGGGGGCCAGCCCGTCCCTCACCTGGGTGTGGAGGAGCTGGACGCGCTCGCTGGCGTCCAGGAGCTCCTGCTCTGCGATTTTCCTGCTCCTCTCCGTCTGCTCCAGCGACGCCCGCAGCTCCTCCACCTCGGCCTGCAGCAGGTTGGCTCTGCGCTCCACCATGGCCAGCTGCTCCTTCAGGTCCTCCTGGCCGCGGAGAGCGTCGTCCAGGTGCAGCTGGGTGTCCTAGCCAGACAATCAAGCACAAGTCGAGTTGGTGTGGAGGCGGGAGGGGCCAGGAGTCGAGTCACCGTCTTTGAGTGTCTGCGGAGCAGAGAGGGGTCCCCGCGGAGGGGCTGTCTCGGACCTTCAGCTGTCCCTGGATGCTGCGGAGGTGTTTGAGGGTCTCTGCAGCCTGCCGGTTGGCGTGGCTCAGCTGGATCTCGATTTCATTCAGGTCGCCCTCCATCTTCTTCTTGATCCTGATGGCCTCGTTCCGGCTCCGCACTTCAGCGTCCAGCGCACTCTGCATGGTCTCTACCGTTCGCTGGTAGTTCCTCTTCAGCTGCTCGATCTCTTCGTCCTTCTCCGCGATCTTTCTGTCGATTTCTGATTTCACCTGCGTCAGTTCAAGCTGGATTCGGAGGATCTTGGCCTCTTCGTGCTCCAGAGCGGCCTTTAGAACACAAACACAGAACAGAAATGGGGCCAATGAAGGGACGGAGCCTGCTACACCACCGCCCCCTGTAGTGAGAAAGCTTCAGTGGGAGATTCATGACTATGACTCTACAATATTCAAAACGATCTTTAAAAAAAAAAAAAAGTCCCTAACGTAGCTTCCAGGCAAAAATAACACCTCTCGCATTGCTGTTTTTTTAAAATTATTCTATTGAACAGTAATCACATTTAAAATATTCTATTTCTTAGGAGCATAAAGCACCTTATAGAGACTTTAAATTCATCTAAGGTTTTGTGTTTTTAGACCTATTTTAATGTAATGATTTTTCTCCAGCAAGTCCAAGACAATCCACAGGTGTCGTTTCATGCCGTTTGATGGGCAAGGAGCCGGCCCTGGAATTGTGGCTACACAGAGGCGGGAAGGCAGGAGGGAGGCCCGCTAGCAACCCTCCCCACCCTCCCCCAGCCAGGCTGTAGCTGCACCTGCAGGGCCTGGGGGGGGCGGTGTCCAACCCCCTCCCCTGCTCCCTGCCGGTTCACATTCTGCTCACCTCTGCTTCCTCAAGAGCCAGCTGGATATCTGCCTTTTCCAGCTCTATCTGCTTTCGTGATTTCTCCAATTCATGGATGGTTTTACCATTCTCAGCAATTTGTTCTGTGAGATCCACAATTTCCTCTGCAAAGACAGAAGTTTGGATTGCATTGGAACACCTCTGCCCAGGTTTCCAGGCGCGGCAAACACCTCCTGAATGCTTTGTAATGAGTTCACAGTCCTTCTAAGATGGCTGTTTCCTAGAGGGAAGATTGGGTGGAGACAGAGGCCCCCGCAGCCCCCCCTCGGTGGATGGGCACCTTCTGTGCTTGCCCTGATGGGGCCGTGCGGGGATCTGGGTCCCGAAGCCAGGCCCCACAGTGCCAAGGGGGACCAGACTTCAGGCTGTCTCAAACTCCTTACGCTCTAGGTTCTTATTTTCTCGTTTCACAGTTTCCAGTTGATCTAAGGCTTCCTCGTAGGCGTTCTTGAGTTTGAAGAGCTCGGTGCTCAAGGAGCGGGACTCCTTCAGCGATGCCTCCAACTCGGCCTGGCTCTCCTCACACTTGGTTTTCCATTCGGCCAGCACCTGGAACACGAGATGGGAGATGCACCCTTGATTAGCTCTGCTCCAAGCTTCTAACTTGGCATAAGCAGTAAGGAAAATACTCCTAGAATTGGGGCTTCCCTCGGCAGCATCTCTTGCCTGACATCGTGTGCTTGATTTGAGGAGCTGAGATTTCATTCCACAAATTTACTCAAGTTCAGTAAGATGTCAGCAACAATTGGACCCTCTGAGAAAGTAGTCTCTGGGCCCAGCTGCCCTTTTCTTAACTGAGAATGGCCCTGCACTTCTAAATATTTCCTTAAAACTTTGGTTCCCATCGCTCTTAATGTCACACTAAAAGGGAGGCTCTCAGAGAGCCTCCCAATGGGACCCGAGCTAGGTTCCCACATGTCAGCCACCCAGACAGGCCAGCGGCGCAGGGAACTGAGCACTTGCCGGTGGTTGGTTTGTCTCCGCTGACAGTGCCTGCCTCCACCCCCGTCCCATGTCCCTTTCTTTTATACGCAAGGAAACAACAGCCCAGTGAAGCTCAGGACTTGCCCAAAGCCACACGGCTGGTGGGGTAGAGGCAGGCCTGGGGCCCCGTGTCCTCCTTCCCTGACTACTGGGGAGCCCCATTCAGCTTGCATGGAGCTGACCCCACACCTTGTCAAAGTTCCTCTGCTTCTTGTCCAGAGCGGCGGCCAGAGAGTTGGCTCTTTCGACATCAACCATCAGATCCTCGACCTCCCCTTGCAGCCTCTGCTTGGTCTTCTCCAAGGAGGCACACTTAGCATTCACCGCCTCAACCTGTTCCTCCGAATCTTGAAGGCGCTGAGCGAGTTTTTTCCTTAAAGAATATGAAAGAGAGGAGCTATTCAAATCTCAATCCTCTTGAATGTCACTGTTCATCAATTTGGAATCTCTTCTCTGTGTGACTCAGTCATTTGCTGCCTTAAGCCCAGGAGATCCTCCTGTCTGCTAAAAACCAGTGATCAATAACCTGCCTTGTCTCTAACCAAGATCAAAGTCATTTGTCTTAATGAAGTGTTTTAACACCAGGTCGCTCTCATGGAGTACAGAGGAGGTGGGGAAACACCTCGTAACATTAACAAAGCCATTCCCAAGGAGCTCTAACACCAGTGCCCTCTAGCATCTCATCATCTGAGATCTCTTGTTGTTTTACAGGCAAATGGACTTGTGTACTTGGCCTCTTCCAGCTCCTCCGTGCGCTGGATGGCGTCGGTCTCGTATTTGGTCCTCCACTGGGCCACCTCGCTGTTGGCCTTGGACAGCGCCCTCTGCAGCTCGGCCTTGCCCTCCTGCTCTTCTTCATACTGTTCTCGCAGCAGGTCACAGTCGTGGCGGGAGGACTGCAGGGCGTGGGCCAGGGCGTTCTTGGCCTGCGAGAGTCAAGAAAGAGGAGATTCTCCAGTGGATGAGTGTTTCAGTGTCACGTGCATGATACAGTCCACCCGTGTTCCTGCTATCATCGCCTATTGAATACAATTGCCCTGTTTTTCTGTAGGTGGTAATTGAAGGTGAGGCCAAGAAAGCAGTCCCTCAAGTGACTTACCTTGCTTTCTTCCTCTAACTGCCTCTTGAGCTCTTCTATTTGCTGGGTAAATGCTTGCTTGCTCCTGGAAAGTTGGGACACTATACTTTCCTTTTCCTCCAGTTGACGACTCAGCTCCCCTGGGTCCAGAAGGAAATATTTTCATTTTATTCATGCACTCATCCGTTCATCAAGTTCCTTCTGTGTGTAAGACACTGTGCTAAGATCCGGGGAGAGAGTAAATGACAAGCTGTGCTCCTTTTTTGGAGGAGAACGGAGATGTCCGTGAAAAAGAAACCAAAGACACAACTGATACGGTATTGTTCTAAACTACTAGAAGCTTGGAGCGACTTTTGTCGGTAAAACCCACTGAGAACGATTGTAAATTTACTTCCTAAGAACCCCCATCAGACCTTCTAGAGGCTGGCATATCCAGCTGCTTGTTGATTTGTCATTAAGAGAAATAGTACCTTCCTTAGGACTTTATAGCTCGTAATTTGAAGTTAGACTCTTGGGTAAATGTGGTGGGTTCAGGTTTATTTGCTTACGCAGAAGTAAGAGAAAAAAGGTGGAGGGAGAGACCCAAAGACTCCAGAGGTGACTCTCTGAGATGATCATAGAAGAGGCAACTGAAGCACCTTTCTTTGCTGGCTTGGTTGTGGCTGCCAGCAAAGATTGATGAGTTCACTGGGATGATGGGCTGGAGGCCCCAGGCCGGGCGGGGCTATGTTTTCTAGGTGAAAGCCCTAGCTAATGTTCCCTATGTTTCTCCTACACAAATTGGCTGTGTTTCCTTACGCATTGTCTAAAACACTTGACTACAGACCACGGGTCAGAATTCCTGTGCAGCAAGAAATAGAAGAGCCTTGAGAATTCATTTCTAGTATCGTTTCTGCCATTTAGATTCTTTTCAGTGAAAAGTATTATTAACGTTGAAAGAGCTTGAACCAAGTGATATTCTGACTCCCCTCTTGTTCTGATCTGCTTTTCTTGCTCTTGTTTTTACTGAAATCTCAGTGTTCCCTCCTTCACGATATTTTGAATGACTTTTTGAGTTATTCTGATTGCTTCTCTCTGAAAATATGCTTTCCTGGAGATTCTTCCCTACACAGCACTGCCCTTTGGTGTCGCAGTTGCCCCCACCCCACCCCCCACGCCGGAGGCGACTACCTGGTGTGGCCCCTCCCATCTCATGGCTCACCAGCCTCTGTCTGCAGACGGGACTTCTGTGTAGCCAGCTCGCTCATGCTCCTCTGAATTTCCTCGTTCTTGCCCCTGGCCTCACTCAACTGATCCTCTAGAGTTCGGCATATTTTCTCCAGATTGGCCTAAAGGATTGAGAAGGGGGAGAACATTAAGTCCATATTCAGACTGAAATGACCCAGAGGTGTCTCTCCTCGAAAGCACTGGGCCCCACCCTGCCCGAGCACCTTGGATTTCGACACACTCTCCACATTACTGGCGAGGTCATCGATCTCCAGCTTGAACTCGCTCTTCTCCTTCTCCAGCTTCTGCTTGACCCTCTGCAGGTTGTCTATCTGCTCCCCGAGCTCGGCCACGCTGTCCGCGTGCTTCTTCCGAAGTGCAGCCGCCGTGGCTTCGTGCTGCAGGGTGGCCTCCTCCAGGTCCCTGCGCATTTTCTGGAACTCGGCCTCCCGCTTCTTGTTCAGCTCGATCTGCGTGGAAGTGACACCTCCCGCCTCTTCCAGCCTCTCGCTCAGCTCCTCCAGCTCCCGGGCGTAGTCACTGCGCTGTTTCTCTGTCTTTGCCCGGGTTGCCCGCTCCGCCTCAATCTCTTCTTCCAGTTCCTCAATCCGAGCCTACGGAGGGCGGCCACTCACCCAGGGGCAGTAGGTCCCCAGGGTGATTCACTCTGAACATCAGGTACAAGCTAGTTTCCATTTGCATTAAACAAACCAATGGTTGGGCTTCTCCCAGGGGCATAGGGCTGTTGTTAATTTCCTTTACTATGAATTTTTACTGCCCCAACGTGATCATTATCCCTTCAGTGACCAACCTAGGACAGTGTCCATTCAACTAAATTGTGACCCCCCCCAATACCTTCATTATGCATCTTATTTTAAGTTATGGAACTGTTCATCACTGTTATGTCAACCTAGCAGAAAGGAAACTGATGAGGCAGACAGACCCGTGCTTGAAATGGCTTACAGCAGATGGCACCCAGCCCATATGCATGACCTTCATGAGAAAGGAAAATCTGGATGCCTCCTACCTGTAGCTCTTTGATCTTCTTCTGAAACTGAAGGCCCATAGTCTGCTCATCTTCCACTTTGCTTTGCAGCTGACTGTATTCAAAATCCTTCCTGGGAAGGGAGATGCAGAATGCGTGAAGACAGAATTGCCAGAGACTCAGAATCTTGAGATCAGTGGCTTTAAGACATACTTCTTGAGCCTTTCATCCAGCTGCTGCTTGTCATTCTCCAGATCTAATATGGACTCTTGGGCAAGCTTCAAGTCTCCCTCAAGCTTTCTTTTGTTTCTTTCCAGATCAACACGAAGCTTCTTTTCTTGTTCTAGGGAGCTTTCAAGCTGAAAGGGGCACCATATCCTTTTTGAGAACAAATGCTTTGCACCAGAGGGTTCCTGGGGGGCTCTTCCCACCCTGAAGTTCTAGGGTTCCCATTAGCATTATTTACTTACATCGTCCACTTGCTGTTCCAGTTTGCTCTTGATTTTGCTCAAAGAGTTGACTTTGTCTTCTTCAGCTTGGAGGTCATCCAGGGCTTGCTGATGGGCCTCTTGGAGGGCCTTCTTCTCCCTGGTCAGCTTTGCGATGGTTTCGTCCAACCCTGCGAGCTCCTCAGTAAGGTTTTTAACCTACGGAGAGGCCACAAGCAAATTATAAGAAGAAATAAAATTTGGTTCACAATGACTACATGAAACCAGAGAGACCCATGGACAGAGTACCTTGTTCTCTGTAGCATGCTTCTCCTTTTCAACCTTGGCCAGGGTCAGCTCAAGGTCGTCGATGTCTTTCTTGAGCTCTGAACACTCGTCCTCCAGTTTCCTCTTCTTGGCTGTCAATTCTGCATTGATCTCCTCCTCATCCTCTGCTCTCTCAGTCACCTCCTTGATCTTGGCCTCCAGCTGGAATTTGGCTTTGATCAGCTGGTCGCACCTCTCCTCTGCATCCAACAAGTTCTCACTTTCCTTTAAAAAAAAACAAACCAAACCAAAACAAAACAAAACAGAAAAAACATGATTTCCTTTAATGAGATAAGGTTTGTGACATTCCAGTACTTTGAAGTCTTTTAGGAAGCATCCCAACTACAAAGGAAAAATCCCCACCCCAAATCTAGTCTTTCTAGATAATGAAATCTGTAAGTCAATGAAAACCATCCTAAATACATACAGCTTGCACTTGGAGCTGCAGGTCATTTTTCTCTTGTACTAGAGTCACCAGTTTTTCCTCCAGTTCCTTCCTTTTTGCCTCTGACTTGGCGAGCTCGTCTTTGGTTTTCTGAAACTCTTCCTTCATGGTGGCCATCTCCTTCTCGGTCTCCGCGCTCTTGAGGAGCGGCTTGATCTTGAAGAAGAGTTTCATCCAGGGCCAGTGCTTGACGTTCATGAACGCACGGATGTTGTACTGGATGCAGAAGATGGACTCCCTGAAAACAAAATATGGGTTATTTCCAGGAGAGACCCCCACCCCCAAGAGCTCATGTTTGAACAGAGACCCTGCTCGACCTTCTCTGCACCATCTTCTGGAATTCCACACGCATGAGGAACCCTCTGCACACCGCTTGTGTCCGGGTGATCAGTTTGGCCAGGCGGTCATCTCGCATTTCCTCCAGGGTTCCCAGCAAGCCGGCCTTGAAGAATACCTTCCAGGGAGAAGGATGTTATGAGTCCCTGTGATGAAAAAGTCCAGAAGGGACTGGGCCAGCATCTGTCGATCTGTCGGAACTGAGAGGCATTACCTTGGTATGTCCAAACTTGTACTGAGTGTGGTCAATGTCAATGGAGGCCAACAGCTTCTCACAGGCTTTCTTGCTGTCAATGAACTGTCCCTCGGGAATGGCACTGGCATTCAGCACTCGGTATCTACCATCATAGACACAGAGACCGTCAAAGACCATTAGCAAAGATATTAACCTTGGAAACCAGCTAGTTGAGGCCTCTCTTCCATCTAACAGGCAAGAAGGCCAAGGTCCAGAGAGGGAAAGAAACTTCCACATCATCGCACTGCTTGATGGTGGCCTGGAAGCTAAGCCTCCTGGACCTAAGACCTCCTTCAGGCAGGTCTTTTGCTGCCATGTCATGTATCAGACATGCTCTTGAGAAAACGTGGAAGAAAGAAGATGAATAAGTTGGCTCGGAGGTAGGTCAATCATTTGACATGAAAATCCACAACTGCTCTGTGAAGTGGGCCTTTTCATGTCCATATTTCTCTCTCTCAAATTCCGGCATCTACACACCGCATATAGAACATTTTTATCACACACCTTTGTTTAAAATCCCCATAGAGAATCCTGTTTGGGAACCCCTTCCTACAGATGCGGATCCCTTCCAGCACACCGTTGCACCGCAGCTGGTGCAGGACAAGATCGTGCTCCATGGCCCCTGAGAAGAGAAGTGAGAGGCCTCAACTTCCCGTGGGATTTCTTGGAAACTGAGCATCGTCCACCCCAAGCATCAACCGGCGTCTTACCTGGGGTTTTGGTCTCATTGGGAATTATACAGCGCACAAAATGAGGATGAGTCGTCCTTAAATTTGACATCAGCTTGTTCAGGTTTTCCTAAAAGATGAAATTTGACAGTCTACTGTAGGCTTTTAAAAGAGAATGTGTCTGCCTCTGCTTAGAGCTTGAGGTGCTATTGCCCGTGTCCCTCACGCAAGTGGGAAGGTTTGTGCC
Organism: Spilogale gracilis; assembly: GCA_004023965.1. Classification (NCBI taxonomy): domain Eukaryota; kingdom Metazoa; phylum Chordata; class Mammalia; order Carnivora; family Mephitidae; genus Spilogale; species Spilogale gracilis. Next base: position 128,010 of record PITA01003173.1, read on the forward strand.
GAGGACTCACCCCCCAGGCTGGCCAACCCAGCTACCTGAAGTACAAAATAACTGAATTCTGGACCAACATTTGGTAAATATTATATATTATATATATTTTTATGGTTACTATATATAATATTGTATATAATACTAAAATTAGTATATATATTTTTTATCATACTGCCGTTTAGCGTCACCAAATAACCGATTAAGACCACATTACTGTTCTTGAATAAACCAAGGTCAGAATCTGTACCTTGTTCATGCTGAGATCACTTAAACCAATTACAAGCAAATAAGCCTGTATTTTTTTTTCTTACCCTGAAAAGGGCAGAGACAGTCTGGAAAGAAGAACCCTTCTTCTTGGCGACTTTCTTCTTTCCGCTATCAGCTGAAAAACAAAGATGGTGTGCATTGTTACCAGGTCTCAGGGGTTTTTCCCACCTGTGAATGGAATGGCAGGAGATAGCATGAATGCAAGGCAGTTTGTGGAGTCCATTACCATCTGCTGTCGCGAAGGTGGCGTAGAGGTGTGCTAGGAGCCTGTTGGAGGACTTCTGGTACAGCCCCACCACGGTCTCGTTCAGTGGGTCCTTGTTCTTCTCCAACCAGCCCGAGACACTGTAGTCCACGGTGCCCGCATAGTGAATCAGCGAGAAGTGCGCTTCAGCCCTGCCCTTGACCACCTTGGGCTTCTGGAAGTTGCTGGACTTGCCCAGGTGCTGGTCATACAGCTTGTTCTTGAAGGAGGTGTCTGTGGCCTTGGGGAACATGCACTCCTCTTCCAGGATGGAGAAGATGCCCATGGGCTGGATTAAAGCAAAACAAAATGCGTATAGGGTAAATATGAGGTGTAGGATGAGCCATGGAGTTTATGAGAAGATGGTACTGAGTGGACAGATCAGGAGACCTTCTCAATGAGCTCGATGCAGGCAGCCAGGTCCATCCCAAAGTCGATGAAGGTCCACTCGATGCCCTCCTTCTTGTACTCCTCCTGCTCCAGCACGAACATGTGGTGGTTGAAGAACTGTTGCAGTTTCTCGTTGGTGAAGTTGATGCACAGCTGCTCCAGGCTGTTGTACTAATACCAAAAGAGGGTTCACATGCACAGTCAGACTGCCTGCAAAATCAAAGACCCATCAACCTTCCTCCTCTTTTGCCTCAGGCTCTGCCAGCTCATATAGTCCTTCATATAGGGGCACATTCTTCAAGGTCTAGCCCACATCACATCTCTTCCTTGGAAATTTCTCTGAACTTCCAACTAGAATGTGTTTCTCTGTCTCCTGAGTCTCCGTGTTTGGGGACTGCCCTGTGCACCAACCATGGTCTCCCTTATTTTACAGTTACTCTTCCGTGTACCATACATACCTTTGGTTTTCCTCTATGAACTACAAACTCATCTTTCATTCAGCAGCTTGACTTCTGTCTGGTACACACAAAATCTGTGCTCTCCAGAATGGCTATGTGCTTCAAACCCAGGACCAGCAGGATATAGTGACGGTCATGTGATGGCTTATCACATTCTCTTATGGCTGGCTCTTCCTATGTCAATGATTGCATTTGAGTTATTTTATCCACTTAATGATGTCCTTTATACAATTCCACTTGTCCTCAGTCTTCTGTTCTCTTAAAATTACACAACCCCGCTTGCTGCAAGGTGTTTCTCTTCTCCCTAATCTGCCCTACAGTTTCCTACACAATGTGATGCTCTGACATGTTGCTCACCTTGACATCTTCCTATGGGGTCATGATGACCAATCCCTCCCCACATGAAAACGTGAAACTAAGGAACCCAGACCTCAAAGATCTCAAAGCCAGCAATGTCCAAAACACCGATAAAGTGTTGTCTTGGTAGCTTTGTATCCAGTTGTTGGTTGATGCGTGTGACCATCCACAAGAACAGCTTTTCATAAACGGATTTGGAAAGGGCATTCACAGCATGGTGAACCTGTTGGGGAAAAGATCACCGGAGCTGGAAGGCAGTGGCCATTGGAAGCTTGTGTCTCTCACAGCCTCGAAGCAGCCACTCACCTGATCCACGGTTTGACCTTTGGTAACGTACTCATTGCCGACCTTCACCCTGGGGAAGCACAAGGCTTTCAGGAGGTCCGAGGAGTTCAGGCCCATCAGATAGGCTGTTTTGTCGGCCACTGCCAAGAAAAGAAAGACCATCGCAAAGGGACACTCCTGATACTTGGCAAAGTAGAAGACCACTTTGAAACATTTGCATGATGGTCAAAGTTCACAAAGCTTGTCTCGGCTGTTTTTCCATCCCTTATCTTTGAACTGCTTGTATGTGGCCAGGGGAAACTAAGTCACTCTGAGAATATGAGACATTTCATGGGAAGGCAGGACTTGTTCCAGAAATCCCTGGTCCTGTCTCACTGCCTCTGAAATAGGCCTATTCTGTTGAATCAGCAAATGGGGGCTGTATCGCTAGGCATCAGAAACCCAGAGAGGTTCACCTCTGCACGTGGAAGGAGGATTCGTTGCTTCCAAAAGGGGCACCCAATGATCTCCACCGACCACCCAGCCAGCTCTGGCAGATGGTCTGTTGTGGTTATTTCATACCTTCAGTGCCGTCCGGCTCGGCCTGCTCCTCCCGCTGCTTCTGCTTGAACTTCATGTTCCCATAATGCATCACAGCCCCCGTGAGCTTGTAGATCCCAGACTTTTCTTCTGGGGTGAAGCCCAGGATGTCAATGGCACTCTGACCATCAAAGAACAGCGTGTGAGTCGGTTGGCTCTAGTGATGGAGGAGGAGCACCGTGCACCCTCCTCTCTGTTCTACTTACGTCCGTAGCCAACAGTTCCTCCGCATCGTCAATGCTGGCCACCAGGATTTCACCCTGGCTGATGAACGGGTAGTCGTAAGGGTTAGTTGTAATCAGCAGTAGCTCTGAAATGAGAAATTTCAAATAAAGAGTTCACACAGATGCAAAGGAAACATCCACCCAGTGGATCTGAGCTCCTAGATTCTGGGCGAAGACTTTCACTGCTGGAGCCCAAATTGAATTTAGAGTCAGAAATTGCTTTCCTGAAGCCTGTCAGCGTGTTGTGGATCAAGAGCCCCGGAGAGAACATTTAGATTCTCTTGCTCTGCATGTGAGTGGTGCATATCAATGTAGGCTGGGGAAATTTCATACTTGAAGCTGGCAGAGCCTGGGTCAGGAGAGGAGCCCAGGCGGAGGGGAAGCACAGGTGCTTTGGTATGATCATAGCTTTTTCCAAAACATGTTGAAGGGCTGCAGCCTGTTTCCAGGTCTTGGGGCCAGAGGGCAGAGCAAACACAGAGGAAGAGCAAAGCATACCTGGAGCCCAGAGACACCTGTGCTGGGAGCAGGACAAGGGGCTATTGGTCCTCGGAGAGACCGTTTCCTATGTCAGAACACTAGGGGGCGCTGAAGGACAACTACATCCTTAGTTCTTCAGAAAGTTTTCATGAACCCTTGCTGGATTCAGCTCTGGTTTAATCTTCCTGCCCAGGGGATTCAAATCCTTTCAAATTGGCACAGCGCTGTCAAAAACAGCCCCATCCCACTTCTAAAGCTAATTTCCTCCGTTGGCTGCTATAGAGTCACCCATGAATAGGCAGGTGCAACTCTCCTTGGTGGGGCCACGTCAGGGCCCAAATGCCTCACCTATGAGCTCGGGCTTCTTGTTGGAAAGGATCTGGTAGAAGATGTGGTAGCTTCTCTCAGCCTTCAGCTGGAAGGTCACTCTGGATTTTTCCAGCAGATCTGTGGACACAAACCTGGAACTGTTTCCAAACTTCACCACCACCTCCCCTGACCCTGAGATACCCTCTGCTCTGTAGTCGCCTTACAAGTTTCAATATCTGCGGAGGCCAGCTTCCCCGTGGTTCCAAAGTGGATCCGAATGAACTTGCCCTGCAGGGGGGAAGGACACCAGTGTCTATGTGGCCCCAAGTGTCCTTGCTAGTCTCTTGGGCAGCATGAACAGGAGTTTTCTTCCCTACTTAAAATTGTGTCTTCCTTCTTCTCCCTTCTCTGCCCGTTTGATGTGTCCCCTTTCTTCCATGCCCTTTGCTCCTCCAGTCTTCCCTGACCCCATCCCATCATAAAGTAACACAGTGACTTTTTTCAAGATGCAGATCAACCCATATCACATCCTGGCTTACAGAATCCCTCAGGCATTTCCTGAATAAAATCCATCCTCCCTTCTCATGGTCTCCACACTCCTATATGACCAGACCTCCGTCTACCTCCTCCCCCACCTCTTGGGACCTTGCTGCTGCTTCCTGAACTCTCCATGGGTCCCTTGATTACACCTGGCCCTTCCTTACCTCCAAGAGTGTGCACTTTCTGTTCCCTGTGTCCCTCATCTTGCAGATCCTGGGGTTTGCAGGCCGGCCCCCCAGATGCCTTTTCTGCCAACCCTGTCTAAAGGAGATCCTGCCCCCAGTTTCTCCCCGTTTATTGAGCTTTCTATGAAATTGTCTTGCTGCTGTGTTGCCTTCTGTCTTCGGCTACCCCACCCCCACCCCCAGGCTTTCAGCCTCCATGAGGACAAGAGACTGGCCTGTCCTGAATGCCCCGAGAAACCCCAGTGGAACTGAACTCAGACTCACAAAGCGGGAGGAGTTGTCATTCCTCACGGTCTTGGCGTTCCCGAAGGCCTCCAGCAACGGGTTGGCACTAATGATCTGGTCTTCCAGTGTCCCCTAAGGCAAGACAACAGGGGAGGAAGCAGACACAGATGACACTGGGAAATGCTGCCCAGCTCTGCCCAACTACCGGTCCTTGCTGCCTGGCAGCCTGTGGCAGGGACCGTCCCCGCCCCCCTGGCTTCCTGGACAAGTCTCAGCCAACTCCTCCGCATGGCTCCGCTGAAACGCTCCCGCTGTTTACATTTGCTTGTACTTGGGGGTCTCGATGTAAAATCCCTTTAATGCTTCAACACCTTGCTTCTCTCTAGTGAGCCCTGTCGTCTCCGTTCATTTCTTATGGGTCGTAACCTATCTGTTTTGAAAAACAAGTCTTGCTACCTCTTAATTTGGTACATCTGATTCTGCCATAAAAGAACAAGCTCTCTGAGCTGCTCCCAAAATGACCTTCCTTAGTTAAGCCTTAGAGCCTGGCTTTTTAGGAAATCACAAGATCTGGAAGATCACGCCCCGCATTGTCTGCTGTCCATGTCAATTGTAACCGGCTCTCTTCGGACTTCAAATGCTGGCCTGCCCTCGCCCCTTGCATGAAGTCAGAGGTCAGAGGTGGAAACTCAGCCTGCCTTTCCCTTCCCCATACCTTCATTTTGGAGTCCTTCTTCTTGGCGAGGTCTCCAGTCGCTGCAATTGTTGCAAAGTACTGAATGACACGCTTGGTGTTCACAGTCTTTCCTGCCCCGGATTCTCCGCTATTTGGAGTGATCCAGAGAGAGGGAGACAGAAACGTGTCCATTAGTATAAACAGCCTCCGCAAGATGTCCTACAGAGACCTGGACACACCGGAAGCCACAGCAGACCCACACCTACCAAACAAATGTGAGAAACTACCTGGAGAGGCAGAGGCTCGAGGGAAGGCTCATCACAGCTGAGCTCCCCTGGCAGTGGGCGACTCTGATTTTTAAGACCTTATATATATACCCTTCTGTGTGTACATCTCCATCTCCGTCCTTTCATCACAGACTGTGCTGCAAGTACTTTTTTCTTTTTTAAAGAGAGAGAGTGCAAGGGGAGAAGGGGCAGAAGGGGCAGAGAGAGGCCGAGAGAAAATCTCTAGCAGACTCCCCACTGAGCGTGGACCCTAACACAGGGCTCGATCTCCCGACCCTGTGATCATGAGCTGAGCTGAAACCAAGAGTTGGACACTTCCCCGAGGGAGTCACCCAGGTACCCCTGCTCTAATGCTCTAAGTGTCTTCTAATTAACAGCATAGAGCAAACAGCACCTTGGCCTTCTGCCTCGGAGCCAAAGGGCCATAACTCTGAGGCTGTCCTGGGTCTTGGGTACTTACGTGATCAGAATGGACTGGTTCTCACGATCTGGAAAAGGACAAAATGAAACAGAGTTGACAGCAACATGAAGAGCTTCCCCAGCCCTCCGCCCCTTGTCAAGTAGTCATGGTCCGCTAGGCCAGGCTTCCGCCCTATAACGTTTTGTGTGGTCCGGGAGGCGATCAGAAGAGCCTCCTTCTTAAGAGCGACACTCAGAGGTAAAGCCTCTGCTTCAAACCAGCCAGCTGCTTTTCATCCCACTGGGCTGAACTGTGTGGAACTGTCAATCTGCATCTTCTCCCCTGCCCCTCAATGTTGGTTTCATATGGTTTAACCAATGCTTATGTGCAATGCAAACTTCCTGGCAGGGCCTGCAAAGCCCTAAAAGATCTGGCCTCTTGCATGCAGCCTCTTGAGCTACCCTTCCTCCCCTCCCTTCGTGCAGAGGGCCCAGGCCAGCCAGCAGCCCCATCACCGCCCTTCCATGCAGGCCCCCTCCCAGAGACTCACCGGTCAGCATGAACTGATAGGCGTTGTCGGAGATGGAGAAGATGTGGGGCGGGGCCTCCTGGCGCTTCTTGCCTCGGTAGCCTTCCACCACCTCAGGGTTGTACACCGGCAGCCACTTGTAGGGGTTCACAGTGACACAGAAGAGGCCCGAGTAGGTCTGTGGGAGTGGAAAAAATGTGTGCACGCACGCACACACGTAAAACCCTTTGCCTGGGTTGTTCTGTCTCTTTATGCTAAACTTGTAAAGGAGGGATGGGTTTCTCTTTAGAGGTGAGGCACGGAGACACAGAGGGGACTGGCCGGCCCTCCTTCGACTAGCAAGTGACCCTGTCCAGGCCCAGACCCTGGTTGGCTCTCCTGCCCCGCTCCCCACTTCCTGCTGCCAGCCTCGCTTCTTCCTAATCCCTTCTTCCCTCGCCCCTGCCTTTCTCCTACCCCTCCTTCTTTCCCTGCCGGCTCCCCTCTTGTTGGACAGCTTTGTCACCCACACGAGGGCCTCCAGCCCCACCACACCGACCACCCCAGGGACCCTGGGCACGGCCATACATAGATCATCCAGGACGTGTAGCGGTCCTTGAGATTGTAGAGCACGGCCGGCTCATTCAGGTGCGTCAGCATGGCCATGTCCTCGATCCGGTCGAACTTGGGGGGGTTCATCGCATACACATCCTCTGGTTTGACTACCAGGGTCTGAGTGGAAAGAGGTATGGTGACTACCTAGTGTCCTCTGTGTGTCTTGCCCCGTTTCCATTTTTTTTGTCTGTTTCCCACGAAGAGCCTGAATCCCAGGGGGAAAACCCTGCGGAAAGGGGCCCTCGGACAGTGGGAGAAGACGGGGCCCAGGGACACTGAGAGCGTGTGATTGTTTCTGTCACTCAGGGATTCTGCCATTTTCTCTCTACAGTGCTCCCATCTCTGGACACGGTGGGTGGGAGACCTGCCTTCTCCTGCCTTCAAGGAGTCATTTAAACCACCCCATGCAACTAGCCCCCCTTGTGATGGGTCCGGACAGCCTGGCGTCCACCTTCCCTGCTGCTTTGCAATCCACTCTCAGCCCAGATGTCTGCTGGTACAGAGAGCCCCCTCTGGGAGCCTCAGGCATGGGGCGGGGGGCGTTTCAAAGAGCGAGTCTCTCTGCCTGCTTTCTTCACACTCAACCCAATGGCACCATGTCCTTCTCCTTCACATTTTTTTTCTTCTTTTAATATTTTTTTAACTTTTCTCAGAACATTCCCAGATTCTTCTGGTCTCGATTCCAGAAACTAGTGAAGACCAGGATTTCACTACCATGTTCTGGGCCAGAATGTAGTAGGCTACGCTGCTCATGGCCATGCCATTTCATATGGAGCCTGCGGTCTGCTAGGATCCCTTACTCAATTTCCCTCCTTCCTCAGCTAGACAGCTACTGCTAGAGAAAGCAGGGAAACCCAGGCTACCAAAGGAGATTGTTTTACTGAAGGAGGTCTTCTCACTCTCAGACTCCAGCCTCACACCCTTACGATGTCCCTAAAGCCACGGGAACATGGGCAAAGCCTCTTTCCTGAACATAGATGGTCTTGAGTGGCCACAACTGGGTTGTTGTTCTGCCCTGCCACTCGAGGGCAGTGCTCACTCTGCTGTCTCCCAGGACACCCACAAGGCTCCAGGTGCCAGAGTGGCCTCTGGAAGTGTGGGGGGCGCGGTGAGGTGGGTGCAGAGACTTGGGGACCCTGCGGGGCCGACAGAGGGCCCGGTGGCCAGCAGAGGGCGTGCGCGAGGCTTACCCGATTGTCTTCGGTTTCCACCGTGACCTTCCCATCCTGGCTACTCTTAATTCTCCCCTTGGCGTATTCCTCCTTTGAGTCGACCACAAAACAGTAGGTCTTGGCGTCGAAGGGCTGGTTCTGAGCCTCAATCCTCTCCTTTTCCGACTTTCGGAGGAAAGGAGCGGCGATGCCGAACACTTCCATTTCAGTGTCACTACTCATGGTGCTGCTGGAAGGCACACGGGCAGGTGAACCCCACCGCCACCCCGCTTCAGGCTCATGTCCCTGCCCTCTCTGCCAGCCCATGGTGGCTCCATGAGCAGGGGGCCCATGAGCCCAGCCCCCCTCGGTCCCCCCGGGGCTCCATCCACAGGACCCAAGTGCTACAAAAATCAATGTGTGAACATATTTGCCCCGAGGCTTTTCTGTGCAAAGGGCACAGAGCACAGGTGATGATCCAAGGTTCAGATCCAATCGTGAAGGGCCCCCAGGGGTAGGTGCAGCTCCCCACCTCACTCTCCTGGTCTGCAAAATCCAGTGGTAGCCAAGGAAAACTTTACAAGTAAACACCATAAAAAATAGCCATCCTTCAAAGAGAGTATGCTAAGTGGCAAATAGCTAAGGAATTTTGGGACCATTCTGATTGGAGGTGGCTACCTCCTCACAGCCAAAGCTGGTTTAGGGGCTCCGACTAGAAGCAGCATCGGATGCCAGCATCCATCTGGAAGGGTCCTCGCCCACCTAAGGTGCACTTGACTGCGTTCTCTTAGACTCCACGCCCTCAAGGCTACTGGGAGGTGGGAGGAACAGGGAACCTCAGATTACCTGAAGATTTCAAGGGCCCAGGGACATGATTGGATTTCTCACCTGAACCGTCACAACCACAGGAAGGCAGCACAAAAACAGCAGCCGTGGAAAATCAAACCTGCGATAAATATGCAAAAGCCAGAGTCAGGGCACAGGGAGTGTGTGCTTCCGCTTTGAGACAGCTCTTGATGGGATGACTGCGTGAGGACCGAGCCTGGTCACCTAGGAAGAGCCTTGTCCCAGAGGCAAGCTGGAGGAGCCGATGGGACCCAACCCACAGGTAAGCCACTAAGGCAGGAAAAACCTCAGGGCTCCGACTGGCAAAGCCTCTCATGTAGAACCAGGCAGTAAGGTCAGGATCCCTCAAAGAAGCTTATGGCCCCAGCCAGGGTCAGGGCTCCTAGTCTGGCGGACAGAGAGGTCTCTGACCATGGCTTCTTGCCGCACAGCCAGCATGGTCATAAGGGGATGGGGTGCAGGACAGGCACACAGTTCAGGGGGCCAGGAGAGGGCAAGGGAAGCATGGGGTCCCCCGGCCCTCTGCATAGAGCAGGCTGCAGCGGACAGACCGTGGTCCATGGCATGCGAAGATGGATCCTGCCCAAGAGGGCACCCAGAGATGAGGTCCCGGGGAGCGTGGGGAGGTGGCAGGAGGGCCTGAAGTACCCTGCTTGGGTGGGGGCTAGAGGCAGAGGCGGATGGCCATTTGGGCTGAAGAGATCCAGCCCCACATGTAAGTGATTCTTACCGAAGCCAGGCAGGGCCGCGCACCGCACGCCTAGCCCCACCAGACTGGTGTCCTTCGAGGCACGGAGACAGAAACGGCGAGAGGGGCCTGTGACTTACCTCTGCCCAGGAGATAGGGAGATACAGAGGGGCTGCGGCTGCCTGGGCTTTTATAGGCCCCCCGGCAACCTCACGGGCTCATTCCTTCTCTATATTTGGAAAGAGAGTGACGGACAGCACAAGCTGAGAAGCAGCTCCTTCCTCACGTTTTTTGGTCATTGCCAAGGGAAAGGTATATATAGAAATGAGCAGGATCCGTAACCATTTTCCAGCTGTAGAAGTGGGAAGTTTGAGATGCCTTTTTCTGGACCTGGGGCTGGCCCCGCCTCGCTCGCCGTGCTGGGGGCAGCTGACCGGCTGCCGGGGTCCTGATCATGTGGGCGGCTGGCCCTCGGCAGTCAGCATGAGCTCCAGGAGCACAGAGCTCCGTCAGTCCCGGCATATGGCACAGTGAATGCAACCCAGGGGGAGAAGATAAAATCTCCTGGGGATGGTGAGGACTGTGGTCCCAGCACGGGGTTATGACGGGGCTATGGGAGTATAGGACTGTGCCAGGAACAGCAGCAACAACAACGACACTAATAATAATAATGCCTCCCCCTGCTCCCGTTTACTGTGTAGCTTTCCATCTGATTAGTGTCTTTATTGACTTAATCCTTTTTGAAGCCCCAGTAGGACCAACAAGTGTGTGAATGCCTGGAGCTATTCAGATAGCGGGTGCTCTCAGCAACAGCTGCTCGAGGGCCGGCTGGATTAAGATACATGACCAATCAGGGAGACCAGCTGCCGGCCAGAGTGGGGGGCAAGGGGGAGCGGTGGGGCCCCGCAAGGAGAGAAAGGGTGGGGTGGGGCGAGGTGGGTGGCTGTCTGATACATGAGGTTGTTTCCACATCGAGGTTGGAAAAATAAAACCTCAAGACCAGAGTAAAGGCAGATTTGAAGCTTTTGCCTATTCTCATTCTACTTTTTTGTTAGTCTCTCCACCACCACCACCCCTCCCCCTGCCGCTTTTTTTCTCTGGCCACACCCTTGGGAGGATGGCCGGATGGGCATCCTGTGATGAGCTGTAGCTAGGACTGGTGGGTCAGCGTTCCCATTGGAGAACAGGAGCTGCCCCCTGACGACCCTCCCATCCCAAGCTCAGGCAGGAGGCCACGCAGAGAGGCGTAAGGGAGGGAAGGGGGAGAGGGGCCACAGTCCCCAGATGGAGGGACACTCAGGAAACACCCACTGGATGCTGGTCCCTGCGTGGGGGGCACTCTGAGAAGAAACGAAGGAAATGCAAAATGCAATATAGCATTACTCTGAATTGCTCACACTCCAAATGATGAGTCAATTGTTTTTGAAATATTTAGGCAACTTCAGATCGTAGTAACACATTTGTGAGCCGCTGCCAGCCTGTGCGTCCAGCCTGCTCTGCTGGGATGGCTGTTTCCCTGCCCCTTCTTCTTCTTCTATCCCCACCCCCCTTAGTGATTCTATCTATCTTTTTTTTTTTTAATTTATTTGAGGGAGAGCATGTGCTTGGGTGGGTTTGGAGGGAGAAGTTGATGCCCCGCTGATCAGGGAGCCCAACATGGGACTCGATCCTAGGACTCCAGGATCATGACCCAAGCTGAAGGCAGATGTTAAACCTACTGAGCCACCCAGGCACCTCCTTCCGTGCCCCTTCTCTTCCAGATTGGACTAGGATGCCCTCCTCATTCAGGGAGAGAGCAAGCACTGGTGTTCCTGGTCTGGGTCCATGCCCCAAAATACAGTGGTCTCCCTGGGGCCTGTCCTGCCTGCTCAGGGACACATCAGTCCAAATCCTGTGCTATTGGCTGGCCATCTCATCGGGAAGCCTGATTTGGACCATGTCCCCTGGGAGCACGGGTGTTAGCAAGGCCAAGGAGCCGAGCACCAGGGACAGGGGTTGTGGGTAGGCGGGGCAAGCTGTGCTGGGGGTGGGTGCTTGCCATTCCTTCTCAAATGGCCGGGAGGGACTTTGTGGGACTTCGGGTCCCAGGGGGGATGGGTTTTGCATTCCAGAAGAACCCCCCAGGAAAACAGAGAAGGGACAAGAATAACCTCCAGTGTGGAAAACAGCTTAAAACCTAGACATCAGGAATCAGAAGATCGAAGAATCGCTTGTAAGTTGCTTGGAGGGGGCAGGGGGCGGGGTACAGGGCTGGAGCCTCACTTCTCGGAGCTTCCGTGTTCCCACCTGTAAAATGGGGACAAGGTAGCTGCCTTCCAGACTATGTATGTGCATTCAGCGGGATCTTGAACTGTTAGACACACTGTGCCAGGCGCTGTGTAGGGCACCTCGTGGGCATTAAATCTTCTCCCATACCTGAAAGCTTCCCTGTGTCCCCATATAGTGCGACTGGTTTTTTGATGACCTGGAGTAGATTATAGCTATTGTCTGTTTATTGAGATGAAGAGGCGGAGAAGGACATACATAATATGAATATTTTAAGAGGAGGTCCAAAGAGAGAGAAACCTTAAAGGAGACAACCTCTCACCGCATGAAGGGGAGGCTGGCTTCCAGGGGCTAAGCCAATGCTCTGTGGAGTGTGTCCTCCAGTCGGGGGGGACAGATGACTTATCAGTATATTATTAGTATCTTATTTTTGGGAACCGGAGGCACCCTTGTTCCTTTAGCCCTCGCCTGGTTCGAGTTAATTGCCACAGCCAAGGCAGAGAGCTGCTTTTATTCCTGGATCAGTTGGAGCCAAAAACCCTGCGGCGTCTCAAGAATGCTCGCTGGCTGGAGAGGCATTAAAGAAGAGTGGCCGGGCTCCCCTTCCCAGAGCCTGGCCGCTTCCTCCCAGCTCCTTCTCTCTACTGCTCTTTGCTGCGAGGGGACACGGGGCTCCAGCTTCTCTAATGGGCCCGCTCTCTGCCAGAGCATGAAGTCAGCGTCGTGGAGAGCAGATGCCTCCTGGATCAAGGACCTTCTCAGCATCCTGCTGTGAGAGGGATCAGGTGTCACTGGAAGCAAGGCATTTGGTTCTGCTGAGCCAACCCCGCTCCTGGCACGGGGGGGAAGGGTGGGGGTCCTGTGCCAAGGCCTGAAAATGCCACATGGGAATCTCTAAGGGAACGTGAGAGAAGGTCCTAGAAGGGGGGCAATGAGGAGCACCCCCCACACTGAAAGCCTAAGGAGAGGACCCACAGAACTGGGTGAGGGCAGGACTGGCAGAGAAGGGGTGAGTCCCATACCTGAAGCGGGGCCGACGGGCTGCTGTCCAAGCCCACTTTAGGTACAGGTGATTGATGGGCGCTTGTGCTTGCGAGCTCGGAGCATGACGGAAGGAGGGACGAATGCCTTGAGCTCGAGCTGGTCGGGCGAAGAAGGGCATTCTAAGGGAGGGCACAGGCATGGCCTGGGGCCTTGCCAGGGGATGTGGGGACAGGAATGAACGGTACTGCATAGGTCAGAACCATGCCATACAGAAGGCAGCATGTAAACCGGTCCTCGGGCTGCATGTGGGGCTTGGAAGGCAAGGTCAGAGACCCCCAGGAACTTTACCAGTAGGAGAACAAGAAGGACAAAGGGCAGAGAACAGACAGTCAGGAAGAAAGGTGGCCAGTTTGGGCGGTGGCAGCTGGTCAAGATTTAAAGCATAACCTTAGGGAAAAAAAAAAGATTTTACCTATTTATTTATTTATTTAGAGCATGAGCGAAGGGAGGGGCAGAGAGAAAATCCCAAACAGGCTCTGCGCTGAACGAGGAGACTGACACGGGACTCGATCTCATGACCCTGAAATCCCGACCTGAGCCAAAACCAGGCCTGACGCTTAACCATCTGAACCACCACCTTGGCGCCCCTAAGGTATAACCTTTAAATTGAAGGGTAACACTGAATTTTTATTTTAAACTGTGGTTTTCAAACTTAGTTCTACCTTGGAGTCACCTGAGAAGCTGCTAAAGAAAACCCGAAACTCCACGTAACCACTTGGAAGACATGACGTCACACTGCAGAACAGACCCCAAACAGGACAAAATGCTGACGCGTAAACCTAACAAGTTGGTGCCAAAGCCTTGCTGTAAGAGCAGAAGACACAAGGGTGGATTTTCCTTGCTGTTGGACAGGATGAGTCAACGTCACAAAGATGCTGATTCTGCACACATTACTATAGAGATTCAGGGTAATCCCAATAAAAATACCAACAATTTTTTCCTGGAGCTGGTTAATTCTAGATTCATGTATTTATGTACCACCCTGAGAAGAGACATCAGAGGCAGGACATTCTACCAGATACTAAAAGACACCCTATAAATTATGTCTACATATTAGAGTGTCATCTTGGTGCCTGAAGAGGCAGACGGACCAAGGGAACATAGTAGAAAGGCCCAGATATACATGAAACTGTGACTTAGGATGAAGCTGGCATCTCAAGTCAGTGGAGCAAAGATGAGATCTCTAATCATCCTGTTGGAGGCCATTTGGAAAAAGATACATCCAGACCCACACCTCCTCCCACCCATCAGATGAAGTAACAAATGTGTGAGGTTCAAATGGAAAAATGAAACAAGCACCACAAAATCGTGGGCAAAAGTCCCTTATGGTCTGGGAACAGGGAAGGCCTACCATGCCTCAGGATTCAGAGTGGTAAAAAAACAAAAACAAAAACAAAAACACAGAGATTCAGCATCGTAACAGTTAAAACTTGGTGAGTCAAAAGACAAAAAAATTATTAATTGGAGGAAAGGTAATAAATGCCTATCGAGGATCTCAGGCTTATACAATGAAAAAAAGACAAAAATTAGAAGAGTCAAAGACAAATGACAAATAATAATAATAATAATAAAGACATAATAACAATAAATAATAAACTGGGAGAAAATATTTGCAATTCATATTGTGCATAGGGCCCATCTCCTTAATATATGAATTTTTAAAACTTGGGAAGAAAAGGAATTAGGAAAAAAACACTCAGAAACAAATGGCAAACAAGCAGGCAATTCACAAAGATAAGCAGGTGGCATTTAAAGATAGGAAAAAACGGGGCCCCTGTGTAGTTCAGTCATTGGGCATCTGCCTTTGGCTCAGGTCATGATGCCCGGATCCTAGGATTGAGCCCCGCATTGGGCTCCCTGCTCAGCGGGGAGCCTACTTCTCCTTCTCCTGCTCCCCCTGCTTGTGTTCCCTCACTCACTGTGTCTCTATCAAATAAATACATAAAATCCTAAAAAGATAGGAAAAGATGTCCATCTATAGTTTATATGAAAATCACATTTTCTTACCAGTGAGAGTGGAGAAAATCCAAATGCTGGGCATTGGATTCCCTTGATGAGCTGCGATGGGACACACACTCTCGTGCTTTCCTGGGGGGTGGAAAAGTGTGTATCTACCACGGAGGAGAATTTTCAAAGATTTGCAAC
Source organism: Spilogale gracilis (assembly GCA_004023965.1). Classification (NCBI taxonomy): domain Eukaryota; kingdom Metazoa; phylum Chordata; class Mammalia; order Carnivora; family Mephitidae; genus Spilogale; species Spilogale gracilis. Next base: position 143,169 of record PITA01003173.1, read on the forward strand.
ATTAAATATGCAGGGTCCCTCTGGCCCTGGAGAACTCCTTGTAGGAATCCACTGTGAGGACAGAGTCCGCCAATAGTAAAACATTGTAAATGCCAGGTTATTTATTGTCACACAGTAAACAACTGAAAGTAGCCCAAGAATTTATCGATAGGATGCTTACCGATTAAACTGTGCTAAATCCACATGAGGGACTCTGAATCTCTAGCTCTGCAGACATGAAGATCTCTATAACGGTTAGGGAGTAATTTCCAGGATACATTGTAAGTGAAAAAGGAAAGGTCTGCAACAGTGTGTATAGAAAGGAGATAGAAGAATATCTATACATCCTTGCCCATTTTTGCAAAAGGAAACATAAGAAGGACCAACCAGAAACGAATAAAAATGGCTACTACCGAGGGGGAATAGGAATCATGACAGCCGTGCCTGATCTTGACTTTTGAGCCATGTCAGTGGTTTATATATTCAAAAATCAATCTAAATGTAAAAGGCAGGAACAAAAGCAATTCCCAAAATTGAACACACATAAGACAAATAAACCTCATATATATCAAATTCATAGCATACCCACACATGGAAAAATTTTAATTCCTGCCAATTCTAAAAAATACTCTGCACATTCTTAGGGAGATGTAGTCAAAGCATGAAAAGAACTTGCAGTTCTTTTGGGAACTCTTCTCAGTAGGCTTATTACTTGTAATCCTGGATTACAATTCAAAATGATATATATACTTTGGGTAATGCAAATAACTAAATTACAAAATTCTCATAAAATATTCATTTGATGGGAAACTAAGATTTCACTCTAAGAGAAAAAAAGCACAAGTATAAAATAAAAGGTGAGAAAAATTCAGTAAAAAAAAAAAAAATTCAGTGATGTTCATTTGAATCGGACCTATTAGTATGGATCCATTGGAGGATCAGGAAGAATGATGACTGCATTTGAATATCAACAGACTGAGCAGGAAATAATCCCTGCGTCCTGAAGTAAGAAAGGGTGAAGGGGTGAAGGGAAGCTCTTTCTCGTTTTCACAGAAGAATGCCACTAACAGACAGGATGGAATGAGAAAATGAGAAATAGCATCATTTTGCCACCTCCATTATAGTGGGCCCAAGCAAGGATCATTAATGTTGCTAAAACTGGGTGAAGGCATTAGGAAGAAGGATAGTCACTGCCCCAAGCAGGCAATGAAACATAGCACCACAAATCACATCCCACCGTAACAACCTGGCGTTCTAATGAGGGGACCCAGGACGTACTATAAATACCCTCTACCACCCGAATCTAATCAAGCCTCCGGCCAGGGTGTCATGCCTTCAGAAAGTAGAGA